>SZWC01002875.1:179532-190468 GCA_023375785.1 Penium margaritaceum
GTGACTGTAGTGCATGTCATCCACTCTCCGCCTACAACTAATAGTACACCATGGTTTTGGGTACCCAACGGCATGCCCATAGCCACCGCCGGTTTAAAGGATGTGACAGCGACATGTCATTGGCAGCTCATCATGGTGTGCCGCGGAAGTTGCAATACGGACAGCTGTTTACTGGTCCAGCGGCGCAATGCAATTGGCCCGCTTATCGCTTGTTGCGCTGGCCATACAGCTGTTAGGCGCGACATGACATTTGGATGCCGGTGCATGAACCACGCCAGCTCGGGACCGAGGATCCGCAGGGAGTGTTTCGATGTTACGAGGACATTGCATGTGCTGGTAAGACGGCCATGCAGACGTGCGGTGTGTGGTTTGACAAAAACTTCGAGTCCTTGAAATGTTTTCATAATGAAAGGATACCCCCAATTAACGAGCAAATGAAGAACGCTGAACCGCACATTGTCGAGTATCGGAACATTGTTGTTGTCGACTTCATAGTAAAGTGCAAGTATGGAGTACATGCATGCGGCGTGGTTGTACAAATTCAGGCACAAATTGTGGGAAAAGTGAGAATATAATACCAAGACACCCTTCTCCTGCAGAAAAATGAACCATATGCTGTCACATGACGACTTCGAAAATTGCAAGGGGTATATGGGGCTTATTGTTCATTGTTAGGGGCGAATGAGGCTTATCGTGCTGGCGGAGGGGTGAATGAGGCTTATCGTGCTGGCGGAGGGGCGGATTGGGCTTATCGTCCCGACGAAGGGGCGGATCAGGCTTATCGGTCTGGCGGAGGGGCGAATGGGGCTTATCATGCTGACGAAGGGGTAGATGGGGCTTTTTGTACGAAACTTGGACATATAGTCACTTCGCCCTTCGTCAAGAGTTTGAGCCACAGTGCGGCCACGATTTTGTGGATTTGGGCTTGGTACATGTTACGTACCAAACGTACACGAGTCCTTAATCTTCTTGAGTGGGTATTTCTATTTCTACACAAATAGCCCATCACGTCTCGAAAACAACGATATTCACTCCGACGGTCGAGGACAAACTGGCCAATTGCCCCGCTCTAAGTGGATATTCCCAAACCTTTTAACAGCAACGACCACTCTCGCGAACCTACAAACAGAAGTGTCACGACCTTTTGGTCGACTTCTCGACGCCTCTCAACGAATCGCGATTTATAAAGATGCATTGCGCATCCTCACCGTCGATTCTCGAAGACCCCCGAATTCTTGGAAGACCTTCTTGAATCCGACCACTTAGGATGCGACACCGCACGCGTCGCTCGACATCCGACCTAATGACCCGACTATGCTTCATTCGTAACATGGCACTAGTATACATGTTTTCGATCATTTCGACACTTGTCATCAAAGCACAATTATCACTAATGATGAAAGGCTCAAGTGTCCCAAATTCTAAATCGTGTTTTTCCTTGCAACGTCACATGTTCACCATCTACGCTCCGTTCGGCATAACACTTCGTATCAGAGCGTAGCGGTGCTTAGAGGCATACGACTACTTTACTCATTTGGAGGACTACCTTACACAAGTCTTCAGCGCATCTCGCACGTCAAGACTTTGCAGACTTTGCAACTACGACATGAGGCAAGCGAGCGCAACCGACGACTAGTAGCGGGTCTTCGGCGATGACTTCTGCGATGGAGCAGTAGAACGTGCTGATGCACGCGAACCCTGAAGCGACAGTGAATGCTGGCGTGGTAGGCTTTGCAGCAGCTAGAACAACCCTTACAGCCTTGACGACCAATCTGGTCATGGACCCAACGGCGACAAACCAGTCCCCCCGACCAACAGCCTCAACAACGATAGTAGGGACGACAGGTGGCACTGAACGACAAGCGCGGATAGTGAACAGGATCTCCACACTCAAGAAAATCAACAACCACCTGCTCCAACAACTCAACGGCGCAATAGAGGCTCTTTCCAAGGCAAGCGCGCGTGAAGTCGTGCTTGTCGAGAGGAATTCTCAACTCGCGCAAACCCAAAATTTGTTTGACTCCACCAGAATCGTTCGATCTTGCAAACTAAAAAAAACCGACGGTTCAGATGTGGCTGACAAGTTTGGAGGTGTATTTCACCGCTGTTGGGATAAACGATGATAAAAAGAAATTTGACATTGCGGCCACGATTTTGTGTGGCACGGCATTAAGTTAGTGGTCTGACTTAAAGACCATCCAACACCAACAGGAGATTGGCGAGTATCATCAACGGCTCAAGGCGTCCTTCTCACATCACTGATTGTAGGCATTCTACCCTTTGAGCAGATGAACCCACATTGGCAAGACACGCTGACGCCACCAATCGACTAGAACAATCTTTGCATGCAATGCTCGCACACTTTGGACAGCTGAAAGAGAAGTGTGACGTACACTACAAGCTTCAACGTCTACATCAATAGTCAAGCGTGGCAGAGTGCACATGGAGATTCCGCGAGATCATCACCGGAGCAAACATCACCCCCGACGAACTCTGTTTCCACGACAACAACGGCCTCAAGCGAGACATGCAGCGAGCAATCACTGTTTTGGGCATCGAGAATGATTTTCCATGGATGATTCCAACAACAAAAATGATCGACAACGTCGACTACAACGCTCAGATCCATGAATCATACGCCTGGTGACCTCCTAACCAAAGTTAGCGTGGAAATGGAAAGAACTAGTCAGCGGCCACCTTGAATCTAATGGAAGTAGACACCGTCAAATAGAGAGATGCCCAGACCCGTTACAACTGCGGAAAAGCCAAGCACATCGTGTGCAATTGTCGTTGCAAACAGCGAGCCAAAAGAGGGGGAATTTGTAGAAAAATAAGTCAGGAAACAGCAAATGACAGGAGCAAAAGGTGCAACTCTTGTCCGTGAGGAGCGATGAGCGCTGAACGATCATCCATCCAAACGACCCACATCACCATGGAGGGATCTGAGACTGCAAAGTTTGACAAGGTTTCCAAGGACGACCAACCGGCGATACTCCTCAACGTTCAATCTTGAGGATGTAGAAGTCGTAGAACGGTATCGGCGCGAGTGGATGGAAGAGCTTCACAGAACATCGTAAGCAATGACATGGTTTGCAAGCTAGGATTGCAGACCGAGCCAGAGGTGCTAGAAGGAAAAACCATCAACGGGAGACTACAGATTCGGAGACTCCGAGAACCACTACCATTACAAGTGGGAGATCTTTGGGATACATCCGTCTGGAGGTCTTGTCCAGTGAGCAATCACAAAATCATCCTCATACGATTGTTTTTGTATAGACACAATCCACAGGTCGACTGGAACAACGGTGACATGTACGTGGAGATTAACGGCGCCAAACAACAGCTTTTCCGTGTGAGACATGAGTTGACAGTGGAAGCAGCAGGATGGAACCACCTGAGGAAGCAGCGGAATTCAAAAAGCGACAACCAACGCAACCTATATCGCTTAACATGGCCAAACACTGTCTCTGACGAAGAGCTCGTGCGTGGCTCGCACACCTCGAGCCAATGTGAGAAATGGAAGTGGTAGCAGTTAACTCATCACTCGCCTCTTCAGCCTCATCGGCCTCGACGAAGTTTGCAACGGTACCCAAAGAGTTGGCACTGCTCATTGAGGAGTTCACGATCGTCTTCCCGAATGAACTCTCAAAAAACAAAACCTCCATAGCGTGACACTCACCATCGCATCGAACCGAAGCCAGGTAATAGATCCACCGTCTGAGGGACTTATCGGATGAGGGATCACAAGCTAACCGAGCTTAAAAAGCAACTCGATGAGATGCTTGTTTAGGGGTTCATCTGCCCATCCATGTCACCATACGCCACACCAGCATTATTCGTAAAACAGAAAACTGGCGAGATACGGATGTGCGTGGATTGTCGGGCTTTGAACGATGTTACCATCAAGAAGTATTATAAACTTTTCGACCAACTCCGAGGAGCCCAAATTTTGAGTAAAATCAACACACGTAGCGGATATCACGGAATACGTATGGAAGCCACCGACAAAAGAAAAAACAATGTTCCAAACTCGTTAAGAGTATTTCGAGTTCACGGTCATGCCGTTTGGACTTGTATATAACCCAGCGACATTTGTGGTGGCAATGAACAACAATTTTTGGTCGTACCTCAAGGGCTTTGTCGTGGTGTACCTTGACAACTTTGTCATGGTGTAGCTCGATGACATTCTGGTGGACACCCGCACCCTGTAGGAGCACGATGGACATCTTAAAAAAGTTCTGAAAGTTTTACAAAGAGAATTCTTTTTTAAAATTCTCGAAATGTGACTTCGTTCGTCGTTCGATCGAGTTTTTTGGTCATGTCATCAATGCCGGACGAATCACCATGGATGCATCCCGAAATCTGCGAGGACCAGAAATCAACTACGAGAAAGAGATGCGGGTAGTCGTGAATGCGTTCAAGACGGGACGATGCTACCTGGAAGGTTGTCGATGCATCATACGCACCGACCACCATGTGTTGAAATGTTTGACGACATAGCCAAATCTCAGTCGACGTGAAACCCGATGGATGGATGTCAGGCAAGGCCCTGTGGCCAGGACCGCTACAAGGGAGCAACGAGTAAAACACCTCCCAGAGCCTCTGGGAGCTAGGCTTCCCAGAAAGTCGGCTCCACCCCGCAGAGGGCCGAGAGTGTGAGGAGGGAGCGTACACGTCCCTGGTGTGCAATGGGGGCCACATCGCCAGTNGCGTTGAAATGTTTGACAACATAGCCAAATCTCAGTCGACGTGAAACCCGATGGATGGATGTCAGGCAAGGCCCTGTGGCCAGGACCGCTACAAGGGAGCAACGAGTAAAACACCTCCCAGAGCCTCTGGGAGCTAGGCTTCCCAGAAAGTCGGCTCCACCCCGCAGAGGGCTGAGAGTGTGAGGAGGGAGCGTACACGTCCCTGGTGCGCAATGGGGGCCACGTCGCCAGTGAAGGGGGCAGAGGTCCTGGCGCGCGTGGAGACGTAGAGTCGGATGGCCGCGCACTGGGCACGGATCCCCGCGATGGAGGCACGATGTGCGAGGATGCTCACCGCTCGCTGTGTCCAATGCGCGAGGGTCTCTGCCGAGCACTGTCGAGTCCTGCGTGAGAGGCAGATCTTGGCCAGGCGGGCCAAGAAGGTCCATAACTCCTCTCCCTGGCCTCCCAGGGACTCCCAAGCCAGGGGTCGCAGGTGGTGTCCCCGCCGCGGAGCCGCTCTGTATCCCTCGGCCTTCTCCTCCTCAGCAGCCTCGAGTGCTCGTCCTGGCCCTGTGGCTCGGTATCCCTGTGCGTCCACCATCGTGACATCTAGCACCCACGTGATGCCGAGGTCGTGGTCCACCAAGGTGAGGTCCGGGCGGAGGTACCCCCGCCCTCCCGGCAGAGGCAGCATGTCCGTCGGCTCCACGCGAACCATGAGACAGTGCTCTTGGCACATGTCAGCGAGCTCGTCGCGGATGGCATTGTGAACACGCCAGATCACGCCCCCCTCCTTCTCACGGCGGGTCACGGCAGCAGGTTCGAGGGGGTGGACCCGTACCTGCTCCAGGTGTGCGAGGGGGAGGCCTAGCCAAAGCTGTGCATGGAGTCGGAAGTCTGCCGCCGGGAGGAAGGTCCGGTCGTCCTCTCCTGACGGCGTGGCCTGGAGCCATAGCGCGCTGCCCCGCGTCTCTGTGGCCCAACATCTGCTCTGTGCTCGGCAGCAGCACCCCGTGCTCGGTCCGCAGTGCACTGGACAGGCGTAGTGCTGCAATGCTACTGTCCCTGCCTCCTCCACCCACCGCTCCCGTCGGCTTGCATACCACACCTCACTCAGCTGCTGGTAGAGGCGTGGAGCTGGTCCCTGCTGTAGGCCGTCGAGAGAGGGGAAGGCGCGGAACACCTGCACCGGCAGCTCCTCCTCCACTCGTGGCCACAAAGGAGTGAGGAAGTCAAGGGTCCGAGCGGAGGGCAGGAGGGAGCCGAAGTCAGAGACCAGGGCGTGGAGGAGGGAGCCTGTGGCGCATGCGAAGGCGAGCGGCGCCCGGTCGTGGGCGCTGAGGAGACCGGCGCCGCCGATTTTTTTTCCTATTCTCTCCCACCTCCCTTATTCTTTCTCTTTTTATTTCTCTGCCCAGCAGGCGTTGGTGGGAGTGAGAGACATCACAGTGGTGTTTCCTCTTAAACATCTGGCAGTGGTCGTGTCACTTTCCCTTGGAATTGCCTATTGTCAAACCCCATTTGCCCGACAAAAGTGCAAGTCTGATTTGTTTCATGACGACATCAGACCACGATAAGATTAGAGAACCATGATAGAATCCGGTCTTCCAATTCTACATGGCCAACGTCACCTGTCGCAAGTGGCAAAGTACTTTGATAGGAAGGTCTATTTGCAAGAATAAGTGGCAAGCATATGGGACAAGGACAACGGGGCAGTCTACGAAAAGTCATGCAGTAAACATGAAACGATTGCTCTGTATGCTACAACGGACTCCGGCAAGTCTAGATCACCACTTCAATCATCGTCCATCATTGGAGTTCATTTGGTGTGACTCGAGTCTGGGGCCCGTGTGGATCTTGTACTACATGGCATGAGACCTTTGAATGGAATCGTTGATTTTCAACATGGCAAGAAAGTTGCACGAAAGGAATTCTTGTGTGCGAGGAGGTAATGTCTATCCAAAATGAGGTGATTGTGATTCTGTCGCAAGCTGGAATGTCCACCACGACCACTCTGCAAACGACACGCTTGAAGTGTGAAGAAGATATTGGTTCTTATCACTTATTTGCTTTGAGACCTTGTTTTGCGAAAGCCACTGCCGCCACATAGGGATTATACTAAGTGCAATCGTTTAGCAAATATCCATTATTGTCGGACTCTGGCACGGCAACAAAGGCGAACGTGGGATTATGGTACATGCAAGTGCCTCTAAGAGTTTTCCATTACTTATGAGTGCACGAGGATCTAACGAGGACCTTAGCTTATCTCTAGAAGATTCATGAGCACCACAGGATGGCTTCAGACAACAATCATGCGATACGGGTTGAGAAAACCAATATTCTTTAGGAATAAAACAATAACAAGGTTGTAGTGTTATGTCTCACACATACAAGAGCGGCCTACCACAGGCCGACTTCTAGAGTTTTACGTTGATGGACCATTGGCATTTTGGCCAAAAGCGTGGACCCTTTTTTTGCATTTCAAAAAACATAATTAATTTTGATTAGTTTTAGGAAGGATTGAATGTGTTGTGAATCGTATGGATGTTTTGCTGTGATTGAGAGGACTTCTCAACAAAGATAGACATTTATAGAGAAAATCCTTGACATCCCAAATTCTCAGAGGATTTTCTTGAAGTAGCCGCTTAGAACACGACTTCACAAGCGCCACTCGCCTCAAGTGCCAAAGATCTGAAAGATGCCTCATTATTACATTCTCCCTCGTAAATGTGCTGAAAAATCAAACACTTCTCATAGAAGTAAACTTACAGCTAATGATGAATCACTCAAGTAACCCTGTTTCCCATAATGTCATATGCTCTACACTTACTACTTGTTCACCAACAATGTTTTGCTCATTGGACCATATTCTGGCTGAGTACAACAGTTTCGGTGGTGCAACCGATGACTGTGCTCCTACGCAATAACCTCACACATGTATTTAGTACATCTCCACCATCTCAGATCACAAAGACCTTGCGCCGATGGTAGTGAAACAAGTAAGGGAAGTTGGCAACAAGTTGTGATAGCCCGGGGAAGATTTTGACAACGGAGGGACTCTTGCACGTAACTCACCATGCTTTCCAAGGGGTCCATACACTAGAGGCAACCGGCTACTCTACAACACTCACATAATCATCCATTGCGATAACTTATCAGGTGATGGGACCATTGATCTAGACGGATTCCTCTCCACCTCTGTTGCCTACCAGGTTGACACCAGCAATGATGGCAAGAAGCATTGCCGCGATCCGAATGGGAAGTATGCAGCGCATAACGAGACTCATGCTCAGCCATCACTAGCCAGAGGCAAACCACGAGAGTGGCATCGCTCTTCTGGTGCATGCTGTATATCTACTGTCAGGGCCAGGATGTATCTGCCCCAATCAAGCAGATACTCGATAGGAAGAGGACCGAGAAGGCTCGAATGGACCAACTCGAGAGGGCAAAGTGTGCGAGAACGGGAGTCAGGGTAGGTGCAATGATGCATCTTACCCTCAGCGCAGAATAGACAGTCGGTCTTGGATGGCTCCTCGAAAGAAGTCGCATCAAGACCAAGTGCGGGCTGTGTCCAAATGAGTTTTGACACAGTGCCGGAGCCCACATGACACATGTGACGATGTAGCAATTGCTGGTGTTCCGCAGAGAGAACGCTAGTGAAAAACACTCGAGCTGGAGGAGAGGGGTTGCAAGAAGGAGGAAAAATCCGAGAGACATGATACAGATCCTCCACAATACAGGCACGAAGAACAATAGTACGAGTATCAATAGCTGTCACAGTAGCAAAGTCTGTACTGTGCTCCACGGAGAGTCCCATCAGTGTGCAGGAACGCATAGAAAGCTAACTGAGCTTAAGGTCAGGCACAAAAAGCACCTTGGAAAGATACATGGGGCCAGACGGACCATAAAGGCACACAACCCCAACACCCTGGACAGGCAAGGACTGACCAGAGCCTGTGTGAATGGAGCGGACAGGCGCAACAGGACCGAGAACAACGAAGTCACTACGACAACAGGTCATGTGATGAGTGGCACCAAAATCGATGATCCAAGTGCCACCGGGATCACGACCGGAGGACGTCACTATACAATGGGTAATGGAGCACTCGGCCTCAGACGGGCGCTCAGCACCAGGTGAGGAGGAACGACAAAGGGCATAGAGGTGTGACTCATGAATCCAATTGAACCTATCAAACCCATCGTCATCACATGCCAGCTGTGCCCCCCGCAAGAGTCATCACGAACGACAAGAACAGATGAAAAAATAGTCTGTGAACTACCCGCCTATGAAAACACACTCGCACCTCCTAGAAAGTGAAGTGCCAGAAGATGACGGAGCTCGGCAATGGTGTGGTCACGCGGGTATGGGTCGCCACTGCTCGCTGGTGAGGATGCGATAGCTGCTGCAGTTGTGGTCGCCACACAAGTGGAGGCTGTATTGCTGGCCGCAGCCCCCTGTACGTGTGCGGCCTGAAGATCACGAGTGATCCGCGCCCAATCAAACGGCTGTTGGCACTCGGTTTAGCAATGAGTGCCTCCACAGTTGTAGTAGTGGACAGTGCATCCATTGCTACCGCCTGAGGACTACTACTGCTACTGCGACTACTGCTGGCCTGAACCACACTTCTTCCTACCCTTCTTCCCTTGTACCACGGTTGCCACACCTTGCATCTGAGTCGGGGTAGCCGGGGTCAAAGGGGAAGAGGAGGGTGTGCCAAAGGATGGAGAAGTGGGCTGCAAGAGGGGCGTCGGTGGTGACGCGATGACCGCTGCAGCAAGAGCACTCCCCTGGTGGGCCACAGCTGCCTCGCGGGCGGAAGTCACCTAGATGAAGAGCTGATGCGCGTAATGAAGAAGCTGAAGCGAGGTGGACAAGGGCTTGAGCAAGGCGTTGCTGTATCGTGAAAGGATGTCTGTGCGCTCGAGACGGACTCCAATCGTGCGAGACGCCCAAAGTCCCAAGGCGCGTGTAGATGTGCATGGCGCGCCGCCTGTAATGAGCTGCGGAATCGGTATGTCCCCGACAAAAGGAGTGGAAAGCGTGAATGTGAGTTGCGCGGGTGGCATGCCTCTGTGCAGCAAGTAGGGACAGTGCCAGATCCCGGCCTCCGCGTGGATCTGCACCCACTCTCGTGTCGACCTCTCCAAGGAAAGAGCGAAAGTCCACGACAGTCTCGCACGGCATGGCATAAAGGATTCCATGCATTGCCCGAGCCGCTATCAGCACCTAAGTACGGTCTGTAACCTGATACGGACTGTGATAATAGGGCCACACTCCCTACAAAGTGGCCCAGACATGGAAGAGAGTATACCAGCAGTCAAAACTGTCCTCGCTAACATAGCGTGGAGGTGATGTCTCGAAGTCCTTGGGTTGCCGCTTCGTGGGGAGAGCAACCACAGGCTCAGAAGGACGTGGGATAGGGAAGACACCGAAATGAGGAAATTTGCCAAGGTAGGGATCTGGCGAGGATCGGATCTTCGGGATTAGGGAGCCGGAGCCCGTCTGAAGCTGGCGGAGACGCACCTGAAGCTCGCAAAACTCCCTCTCATGGGGGTCATCCTCCATGCCTGGCATGCCAGGGTCCTCATCCAAAGGATCTAAAAGTGGTGGGTCCTGTCCTACTACTCTCCTCAGCATAGATGCTGCCTGCTGTGCAGAAGGTATGGCACAGCCAACTCCCCTGGATGTCTGCTGTGGGGCCATGGTCTGACCACGAATAAGATCAGTGAGCGTACGGATGGCGTTAGTCTTCTGCTACTGCTGATGACATATCTCATCCTGCTATCTCCGCAAGCCTACAATCGCCTGCGAGTGTGGACTCATGACCCCTGAGGAGGAGGAGGAGGAGGAGGGATCTGGTGGTCCTTTGTCCTTGTCACCGGTTGGAGCCATGTCGGTGCTCAGTATGGACCAAGACATCAAATACGTCGGCTTTCAGAACCATTAGAGGTTCTCTTTTGGAAACCATTCTTCTAGTGCATCAGAGGAGCTAGGTGACGGCATTTTGAAGAGATATGAGACAGATTGAGGGGTGGGGGTGGTGTTTTGTGAAAGACTGGAGCTCAAAAGAGGCGAACGCGTTTCGGCCGCATGGCCTTCATCAACGCCTATGATCAGAACTACAACAGTCACGGCTCATATAGGCAAGAGCGTGCAAAACGACCAAGGTTGGTGGGAGTCGCTAGCCAGATCCGAGGTGTGCTGCGGGGTGGTCCCATAGCGCGGCCGTAGACAGCAAGCGAGC
>SZWC01002875.1:197078-208575 GCA_023375785.1 Penium margaritaceum
CCCTGATGCGGACCCAGGTGGTACCGATGCGTCATCTGGTGATGGAATACCAGCTTGGAGCTGACTGACGACCGTCCCAGAGCTCCGGAAGCTGCCATGGACCTCTTGCAGTTTTTCTACAGCACGTAGGAGTTTATCGATGGACTAGGCATGGGCCTGATTTGTATGTTTTTTCATTTTCTGTCCATCGTTTGATGCCGGATACATGCATGTGACTAGTGGTAGTGTCTGGCTTGTGATTATGCACATCTAGGTTTAGACGGCGTAGCGTTCTTACATGTCTACGCTGAGATACGGCCAAAACAATAGTTTTGGGCTGGTTTTAGAACAGACCTTGTGCTACCGCGTGCGACACCCATGGTGCGCCGTGGCAGGTACTTATGCCATGGACCTGTCATTTGTCATCTCTCTTTGCAAATGCTTTTGAAGCATTCTGACACTTTGCCTTGTGTCTCCTCGCCAGACCCTTGCCGTTGTGTGTACGACTTGTGACTGTCGTCACCGGCTGACCAGGAAATGGAAACTACAGTAGAGCGTAGATTGGGACAATGGTAGTTTTGATGCAGCGTGCGGGCTTCCACGCTAGTTGCTTTGTCTGCTGCCCCCTCTTGTTATTACTCTAGAGTCTAATTCTGAGTGCTCTGGGTTTGTTACTCAGAAACGCGCGCGCCAGTGTTAGCCTCAGGAAGTAGCAGAAAACTGGAAGTAACTGATTAGGAGTGAAGAATGAGCAACAATGGGAGACCCCTCCAAGTTCTAGCTCCCCCCCAGCTCTGAAGAACTTGTTACTCAGCTAACTAGCCAATCAGAAAATAGTCCTAGACCTATTTTTGGGCAGGCAGGGTTTTCTCGGTGAGCCCTGCTAGACGGCTGACACCCGAAAACCCGGGCGTCGTCCGTTTTGGCTAAAAACTGGACCATACCAAAAAAACCGACATTGCGAACGCAGTCGTGCAGCCGGAATCGGCTAGAAAAATAGCAGCAAAGAATTATGGCTACGTGAACCCAGCTTGTGCCTACGATGGTCCATGATGCCAAATAGTGCCACGTAACACAAGACACAGACCCTAGACATAGCATGACACTACAGACGCAACAATACAGTCAGATCCAGTGCTTGACGCATGCAGACAGCATCTGTGGTGGCAGTGACCGCCGGTGGCCCGACCGCTGAGGAGGCCTGCCGATGGAGCTGAGCACGTCACCGTGGAGAGGAGGCTCCAGCGAACTGCGGGTAGGCTTCAGCGTGCATCGGCTCCACCGGACGACACTCCTGCAGCGTCGAATCTTGTCGTCAATCATCTGCACGCCGATGTGCACAAGCCGGGAGGACAAAAAAAGAGCACAATGAGGATGCCGAAAACCAACACTCCCCCATGATTCACAGGCGTAGTGCACATGGATGGGCAAAGACACAGTCAACAGTTAGACTCCCCTAGAGCATGTACAGACACAAGCAGGGATATAGAGAGCAACTCACGGACACGCACGGACCGAAGTGATAGCCTTCTTGAACGAGTCACGCTTCAATGCCTTGGTCAAAAAGTCAGCCAACTGCCGTGCTGTCTCAAACTTCACAATGCTGATCCTGTCGTCATGCAACAACGAAGGCACATAGTGATACTCAACGTTGATGTGCTTCATGCATGTGTGATGCACACCGTCATTGTTGGTGATGGTCATGGTACTCTCATTGTCACAATGCAACGTCATGGATGCGACGGACTGACGCAGCTCAGACAACAGACGACGCAACCACACACTCTCACACGCGCCTGAGCCAAGGGCCATGTACTTGGCCTCAGTAGTGCTGCGTGCAATGCACCCCTGCTTGCCACTACGCCATGAAACAACTATGCCACTGACTAGAAAAATCCAGCATGTGGGACTCTTATCGTTTGGACTGCCAGCCCTGTCACTGTCGGTGTAGCCCACCGTGACCACAGACGGCTCGCGGCAGAACATAAGACCTCACCAAGGAGTTGAGATGGCATAGTGCAATTCTCAGATTGCGGCCTCGAAGTGGAGGTGACACGGCTCATGCAAAAACTGAGCCAGGAGGTTGACGGCGAGCGCGATGTCTGAGCGCGTCGTCGTCGCCAGGAACATCAGTGACCCGATGACTCGTAGGTATGTGGTCACATCAACTGGCTCCCCAACAACGGCTGGGTCAGGACTCTTTAACTTCACCTGGCCATCAGGTGACATGGGTGAAGATGCGCTCGGCACGAGGGGTAGGTCCTCGGTGAAGCGAGTGGACAGGGTCTGCACATAGGCAGCCTAGTGGATGTGTAGGATGGCCTAGGAGCGATCATACTCAAGCTCCATGCCCAGGAAGACTCAGGCAGCCCCGAGATCCTTCATTTGGTAGGCGGTATGCAGCAGATCCTTGACATGCTTGATGGCAGCCATGTCAGGCAACACAATGAGGAGATCGTCGATGTAGACCAGGACAGCGAAGAAGGTCTGGCCTCGCGGGCTCACGAACATCGCGGGGTGAGCGGTGCTGCGCTGGAGGTCGTCACGGAGGAGAGTGCCGCTGTTCTCCTGGTTCCAGCACTGAGTTGACTGCTTCAGGCCGTAGAGGGCCTTTCGCAGCCGCCAGACTCTCCCAGTGCCGTCGTCGAATCCTGGAGGCTACACCATGTACATCTCTTCACCTTCCAGTGAACCATGGAGGAAGGCGTTGCTCATGTCCATCTGATGCAGCTCCCACCCATGCTAGGCAACCAGGCTGAAGAGCGCCTGGCTCGTGGAGAACCAGCCAACTGGGGCAAAGATCTGGTCATAATCAACCACAGGGATCTGAGCAAATCCCTTGGCTATGAGGCGGGCCTTGTACTCGTCCAAGGACCTGTCGAGCTTCCATTTGCGCCGAAAGACCCACTTGGTACCGATGGCCTTCCCATCTGGAGGGAGGTCAACAAGGTCTTACAAGTGGTGTCTTTGGATAGCAGCGAGCTCGTCAGCATAGGCAACATCCCAGTGTGCGGCCTTAGGAGAGGCTCAAGCCTCGCGCAGGGTGGCTGGGTCCTCTCGGCGTGCTAAGGAGCGGACTGAGAGAGCGTGTGCATCTCCAGCTTCAGGTGGGATGCGTGTGAGTGCAGCCGTGACAGCATGCCGATGCTCGTGATGAGGCATGATGTAGCCTAGTGTAGAGCCAGGGTGAAGGTCTGCAATGATAGCTGAAGTGGTCAAGCCGGGGGCCTTGGTGCCATGGTCCCAACTCATGACCGTAGGAGTGGAAGAGACACGTGGAGCGACAGGGGACCAAGACACCACTAGGCGAGGTGCTATGGTCTGCGCGCTCACTGACGGTTTGGGTCGGAGGCTACCGCCTGGGCCACACGTGTAGCGCGACAGGGCAGGAGATGGCATTGAGGCTGACAGGCCGACGGAGACGGATGGGATTGCTAGCCCGGAGGGACCAGCGGATGCGGCTGGGGCTGCTGGCCCGGAGGGGCCAACGGACGCGTCTGGGGCCGCCGGCCCGAAGGGGCCGACGGGCGTGATAGCGACGGCTGGTCTCGAGGGACCAGTGGACGCAACCGGGACGGCTGGCCCAGAGAGACGAGTGGACACAATTGGGGTGGCTGGCCCAGAGAGACCAGTGGACACGACCGGAGGGACCGGTGGACACGATTGGGACGGCTGGCCCGGAGGGACCAGTGGACACAACTAGGGTGGCTGGCCCGGAGGGATCAGTGGACGTGACTGGGGTGGCTGGCCCGAAGGGACTAGTGGACACGACTGGGACGGCAGGCTCGAGGGACTAGTGGACGCGACTGGGGCAGCTGGCCCGGAGGGACAAGTGGACACGTCTGGGACGGCTGGCCCGGTGGGATTAGTGAACGCAACTGGGGTGGCTGGCTCGGAGGGGCCAGCGGCCGCGGCTGGGGCTACTGGCTCGGAGGGACAAAGTGATGTGCCACTCGGAAGCGGCAGGATGGAGGACAGACACACCACTCTCCCACGCCATGGGAGAGACACCGACAAGCCAAAGCAAACGAGATCGCGTGGAAACAGCTCCTCAAATAAAGGGGCATTGCGGGACTGAACGATGCAGTGTCGGGAGGGATTCCAGAAGCGCCAAGCCTTGGACTGACGACAGATACCGAGAAAGGTGCAAGGACCCCCGCGGGGGCCGAGCTTGCTGCTGTACTGGGAGGCGGGCAGCCACACAATGGCCACGCAACCCCAGACCCGAGCCGGGCGGAGGTCAGTTTGCTGACCGCACTCGTGCTGGTATGGCGTGGACTGGTGGGGAAGGGGTCCATGGGGAATCCGGTTCCAAACCCACGTGATGTAGGCCATGGCTTCAAAACAGGAGCCATCGGAGAGGCTAGACGCAACCCGCATGGTGCAGACGGCGTCAGCCATGGCACGGTTCCACCGTTCAGAGATGCCGTTCTAGGCACGCATGTACGACGCGGACGTCTCGTGGTGGATACCACGGGAGGCGACAAAAATCGTGATCTCGCCTATGTACTCACCACCGCGATCAGAGCGAAAGCGGCGAAGAGATCGACCACACTCGCGCTCCGCACGGACAAGCCAAACCTGAATGGCATGGGTGACATCGCTCTTCCGCCGAAGGCAGAAAACCCAACGGTAGCGAGAGTAGTCATCCGTGAGGGTGAGGACATGGTGGCCGTGCTCTCCGTCAGACTCGGCAGGGAGAGGACCCACGACATCGGAATGGACCAGCTCTAGAGAGGCGGATGCACGGGAGGAGGACAGAGGGTATGTGGACCAGTGCATCTTGCCATGAGCGCAATCAATGCACTCTGTGGGGCACGAGAGAGGGTAAGTCTCCGGGTCAAGGCCCTTGGCCGGCTAGGTGCGGAGCATGCTATCTACGGCAGCAGAGTGGATGTGGCAAAGGCGGCGGTGCAAGATGCGGGTGTGCTGTGGAGAGAGTGTACTGGTGACGAACACATGGCCTCTGGCGGCCGACGAGGAGAGGATGGAAGGAGACGAGGACAGACGAGGAACGTGCCATAGGTTGCCACAGGTGGTGGCGTGTAGGACGACAAGACCAGACGGACGCAATGACAGAGTGCCAACACCATGCGAGTGCATAACGTCCATACTCATGCGGTCAAGGGCAGTAATGGACAGAAGACTGAGCTCAAGATCTAGGACGAAGAGGAGATTGATCAAGAAGATATCACTAGTAGGACCACGGAAATGAGCAACGCCGACACCGCGGACAGGTAACACCTGTCCGGAGCCCGTTCGGACCCCGGGTACATCGCCAACAGATGCAAGCATACTAAAGGCCTCATGAGAGGCCGTCATGTCATGCGTGGCTTCGGAGTCGATGATCCAGGTCCCGGAAGGGTCCTGGACCGGTGTTCCCAGGTCATTGACAATCACATGGCAGCAAGCAAGAGACACGAACACGGTGGAAGGGAACGCGAACCGAGACTGCCAATCATCAAGCCACGCGACGTCGTCACGAAGGGGAGCAGAGGAGATCGTAACAGATGGCAAGACAGACGAGGAAGTAGGACATGACCGTAGCTCAAGCTCAGTCATGCAGGGCAATGGGGACGAGCGGGAGGTGACGCAACTCGCACTTCCCTGGGGGGGAGGGCGAGGCAGGCCGAGCTGAAGCGCAATGAAGTGCTCCAGGCGACGCTCGCGCGTGGATGGACCGGGAGTGTAGACTGAGTGCGGAGTGATGGCGCCTGAGTCCGGATAGAAGGAGGATTGTCCTGGTGAAGGGAACGAGGGTGTCGATGGCTGCGGATGATACTACTGAGGAACTGGCATCGGCGGGACCGGTATCGCGGTCGGGGGAGTGGAGCTGCTAGACGGGGTCGAGGCGTTAGGGGCTACGACAGCTACGGCGGCAGAGGCAAGACGGTGCTCCTGCTGGCGACGCATGGTGGCGATGACACGCACCTCGTCTGTCGGCCGAGGCGCGTGTCATTACCATGATGCGTCGCCAGCGGGAGTGCCGTCCCACTGGCGACGTGTACCACCCGTGCCCTGGCTGGCCACAGTTGTGGCAGACCGAGCCACTACCGGACCGAGTCGACCGCTGGTGCTGCTGCTACTGCTGACGTTTGCCCTTCTTGCCCCGGCGCTTCTTCTTTCCCGGTGATGAGGAGCTTGTGGAGGTAGAAGTTGCGGGAGAAGCGATGACCACGGAAGCGACGGCAGGGGAGGTGAGGGCCTCTGTGTGTTGGAGATGGGACTCTAGGTGAGCTTCCTCAATCATGAGGAATAGCTCATATGCCCAGGGCATAAGGGTGCCCTGAGCTGCCATGGTGGAGAGGACTTCCTAGTTGTAGTGGACGAAGACGTCCGCGTACGCACTAGTGGCACCGTGCTTGATGGTGAAAAGTGCGGCCAGAGGGGGTGGAGCACTGGTGCCTAGGCGACTGAGGATGTGCTCAGCCTACTGCCTGTATGCGGTGATTGTCTCGGTCTCCCCCATGTGCAGGAAGTTGAACTCCCGCAGCAGATGGTTGGTCTCAATGTTGCTGGACAGGCGATGGGGACGAGTGAGGACGTGCCACGTGGCTGTAGGGTCTGGGGTGCTGCTAGTAGTAAAGTCGTCGAGAAAAGGCTCGAGGGCCAGGCGGGAAGCCGGAGGAGTGACGGGGATAAGGGCGCGTATGGCGCGACTGGCGTCATACTGTTGGTCGGCCTGGGTGGAGTCGTATGGGAGGGTGTAGTATGCCCACAAACCCTCACCCTGCGCCCAGATGCGGAAGCTAAGCTCTCAGCTCCGGAACTGCTCGCTGGTCTGAAGCGGCAGGGGCAGCGTCTCAAAGTCCTTTTCCCTGCGGTCGGCGCCCAGAGGGCCAAGGACGGCAGTCACTGTCTGCTGCTGGCGCTGTGTCTAGTGTTGTGCCAGGTAATGCATGGCAGCAGACACAGCGGGGCTGGCGTGCCTAGGAGGAAAAAACGGCAGAGGGGCACTAGTGGCAGTTTGTGAGGCCAGTGGCTGCAGTGATGCAAGCACTTGCCTTCTGCTGCTGTTCTTGCTCCTGTTACTACTGCTGCTGCTGCTGTTGCTACTACTACTACTGCTGCTATTGCAGCTATTGTAGCTACTGCAAAAAGGGTTGGGGGTATCCCCCTTAGGGGTCCCCCCAACGAAGGACCCCTCCCCACTGGGGCTATTGGCCATATGTTTTGGTCTATTTATTGTTTTTTTGTTTTTTTTTTGTTTTTGTGTTGTTGATGTCAGCAGTGACGTCAGCCTAGGATGGTTGGCGTCAGCAGCTGCTACCGCGTCATCTGCTACTGCTACTGCTCTAGAGTTTCTTCCCCCCTTTTCCCTCCTTTTTTTGTTGACGATGTCAGCAATGACATCAACAGCGATGTCAGCGGCAGGATGCTGACATCAGCAGTAGCCATTGTTGGGGCCGCTGCTGCACAGCTCTAGCGGCTACTGTTGTTGATGCCGCTACTGCTGCTATTTTTGTCGCTGCTACTGCTTGTCGCTGCTGCTGTTGCTGCTGCTGCTGTTGCTGCAGTTGCTGTTGCAGCTGTTGCTGCGGCTGCTGTGGTAGCAGCAACTACTGTTGTTGTTGCTGCTGCTGCTCCTACGGCAGCTGCTGTTGTAGTTGCTACTGCTGCGTGCTACTGTGGCTACCATTACTGTTGTTGTTGTTGCTGCTGCTGCTCCTGCTATTGCTGGTACTCTTGGTGCTACTACAGTGGCTATGGCGATGGCGGCAGCCACGACAGCGCTGCTGGCGGGGTGGGGGATTTTTTTCTCCTTCGTTTTTTTTCTTTCCTTTTTGCTCGTCATAACGAGGTCACTGCTCGCTACGAGCAGCGAGCCGCGAGCAGCGAGCTCGCTTTTGCCTGCTCGCTGCTCGCTGCGAGCACCGAGCTCGCTGCCAGGGGCTCGCTACTCGCTGCGAGCAGCGAGCATCGGGCAGCGGGCAGCGGGCAGCTGCGGCTACTGCTGCTGCTGGTCGCCGCTGCAGCCGCCGCTGCTAGCTGCTGTTGGCCGCTGCTGGCTGCTGCTTCCTGCCGCTGCTGCTGTTGCAGGCTATTGCTGCTGCTCGCTACTACTGTTGCTGGCTGCTGCCGCTGCTACTGTGGGCTGCTGCTGCTGCGAGCTGCTGCTACTGCCGGACGTTGCTGGGCACCGTTGTAGCTGGCTGCTACTGCCACTGCTTGCTGCTGCTGCGAGCTCTTGCTGCTGCTGCGGGCTGCTGCTGCCAGCCACTCCACCTAGATGACGTCGCCGCGTGCATCGTCGCCAGCAAGCGCCTGACGTGGCCTGCCGCTCACCTCCTCGCGTCCAGCGTGGGGTCAGTGCTTCTAGAAAAAATCCGGCAGCATTGCCCCTGGCCCAGTGGCCGTGGGAAAAACTCTGACGCCGCCAACAGGCAGGTCAATGCTGTCGGAAAAATCCGGCAGCATTTCCCCTACACTGGCGTGTATGGGGGTCCGCCGGCGTAGTCAAGCACCTGTACGCCAGTCGTCTGCTGCTGCTGCTGCTACGCTCTGGCTCTGGTACCAAAATGGAAACTACACTAGAGCGCAGGTTGGGGCAGTGGCGGTGTTGATGCAGCGTGCGGGCTTCCACGCTAGTTGCTTAGTCTGTTGCCCCCTCTTGCTGCTGCTCTAGAGTCTAAGTCATAGTTCTCTAGGTGTGTTACTCAGAAACGTGTGCGCCAGTGTTAGCGTCAGGAAGCAGCTGCAAATTGGAAGTAACTGATTAGAAGTGAAAAGTGAGGAACAATGGGGGACCCCTCCAAGTTCTAGCTCCCCCCCAGCTGTGTAGAACTTGTTACTCAACTAACCAGCCAATCATAAAATATTCCTAGACCTGTTTTCTGGCAAGTAGGGTTTTCTTGGTGAGCCCTGCTAGACGGCTGACACCCCAAAACCCGGGCGTCGTCCGTTTTACTTGAAAACTGGATCAAACCAAAACACTGACGCTGCGAACGCAGTCGTGCGGCCAGAATCAGCTAGAAAAATAGCAACAAAGAGTTATGGCTGCTTGAACTGAGGCAGTGCCTACGATGGTCCATGATGCCAAACAGTGCCACGCAACACAAGACACGGACCCTAGATAGAGCATGACATTGGAGACGCAACGATACAGTCAGGTGGAGCACTTGACGCATACAGACAGCATCTGCGGTGGCGGTGACCGCCAGCAGCCCGACGGCCGAGGAGGCCTGCCGATGGAGCTGAGCACGTCGCCGTGGAGACGAGGCTCCAACGAACTGCAAGTAGGCTTCAGCGTGCGTCGGCTCGACCGGACGACACTCCAGTAGCGTCGAATCTTGCTGTGAGTCATCTGGACGCCGATGTACACAAGCCGGGAGGACACAACAGAGCACAATGAGGATGGGCAAAAACCAACACCAGACACTGACGCCTAGTCAGCGGCTGTGTCGCTAGGAAGCTTTCACGCATCTTCTCACCCCGTCTTGCCCAATTTGGGCACAATTAGGATACCATGAGGGCGCAACTAGGACACAATGATGGAAATAGAAGCTAGAAACTATGCAGCATGTTGGGGCAGCAGCGTTGTTGATGCAGCGTGCGGGCTTCCACGCTCGTTGCTTCACTCAGCTGCCCCCTCAGTCTGCTGCTCTAGAGTCTAAGTCTGGAAGCTCTAGGTTTTGTTACTCAGAAACGCGCGCGCCAGAGTTAGCGCCAGAAAGCAGCTGAAAACTGACAATGACTGATTAAGAATGAAGAATGAACAACAATGGGAGACCCCTCCAAGTTCTAGGCCCCCCCAGCTCTGTAGAGCTTGTTACTCAGTTCATCAGCCAATCAGAAAATAGCTCAGTTCAGGCTGGCAGGTTTTCTCGGTGAGGCCTGCCAGGCAGCCGACAGCCCAAAACCCGGGCGTCGTCCGTTTTGCCTGAAAACTGGACCATACCATAATACCGACGCTGCGAACGCAGCCGTGCGGTCAGAATCTNAGATAGTGCCAACGACGGTTTATACCGCCAAACAGGGTCATGCAGCACGCAACTGGGACCCTATGCAGTGCACGACGACGCAGACACGACAGTACGTGCTGGACGCATGCAGACAGCGACTGCAGCGGCAGTGACTGCCGGCAGCGACCGCCGGGGAGGCCTGCCGATGGAGCTGAACACGTCGCCGGAGAGAGGAGGCTCCAGCGAACCGCGAGACGACCTCAGCGTGCGTCGGCTCCACCGGACGACACTCCACCGGCGTCGAGTCTCGCCGTCAGTCATCTGCACGCCGATGTACACAAGCCGGGAGGACACAACAGAGCACGATGAGCGCAAACAACCAACAATAGAGGCCCCAGATGTTTGTGGAGGTATAGTCTCCCTCGCAAAAGGACCCTCTAATTTCATTCGCATGTGTGAGCATGTTGTCCAAGGGTCTCCCGGGAGAGAATCACCGAGTCACCATGTGGGCTTTGTTGTGGTCATGATTAGATAGCACATGCCGTCGTCCCTTCAATGGTCGCAAACTTTTGTTTTTCCAGCAGAGTCCACCTTTTGAAGGGCTAGATGGCTCCTGAGTTTTCACTGGCTGAAACCTCCAAATGTGGGATTCAGTTCCTCCTTGCCAGGGTTATGATGCCAAAATCATGTGGCAGCACACATGAGTGGCGAGATCTCGTTGGCGATGGTTTCAGCACCCGTGCAGTGAAGTTCTCAGCGAAGCTTACCAGCACACTTAAGCTCTCCAGTTCCACAGTTGTGGCTATTAGGCCTCTTAACCTCCACCCACACCTGGCAGTCGTTTCATCTGTCAAGCCGCCATTGCTGGCCGCGTTCCTCCCACATGACATGCTTCATGTCCTCACCTTCACCTACACCTTTGACCAACGTACACTACTGCGACTACAATGCCCAGAACCACCACCGCCACCACCTCAAGGGGTACATTCATTCTGCTTGAACTTCCCATGGTTGCAATGTTTGTGGTGCCACTCCCGTCATTTTACGTTCTTTCATCAAAACTATGTCTTGTCTCTGGTGAAAAGTCACCTCCAATTTGCCAACAGTCTTCTGCGAGCTTAAGTCTGGAAACGAATCATTACCCTGCGCATCATCATGAGTACCTCCACCACGTTAGGCATCCTCGTAGGATGCCGTGTCGTGGCAGTGGCAAAGAACCGAACAGCGCTGCTGCTATGGCACTTCAAACCTTGCCACTGTATTGGTACTTGTCGCGGTACTCATCCCGCAGCTTCTCCAAAACCAATCGCCTCGTGCCGCCTGCATAGCAAGACAACAGCGGCACAGTCTTGCGGAATGATACCAAGTGGAACTTAAAAAAACACTTGGCAGACCATTCGGTTGAAGTTCTTGGAACGTTTCGTCAAACCTCTCGTACAATTAAGACGACTCTCTTGGGATGCTTAGCCGACTTTGTTGAAACTTTTTTTACAGCTGTGCGAGACAACAGAAGAGGTGTCTCTGCCATCGGTATGTCACAACAATGGCAACACTCTGCATGGCAAGGGCTGTCACAAAGGCACTGGGTCCGGATTGGCTACAATCCACCCCCCCCC
>SZWC01002876.1:0-10092 GCA_023375785.1 Penium margaritaceum
AAGGCACAAGGCACAAGGGACAAGGCACAAGGCAAAGGGCAGAAGGCACAAGGCACGAGGCACAAGGCACAAGGCACAAGGCACAAGGCACAAGGCACAAGGCACAAGGCACAAGGTTCAGGGCACAAGGCACAAGGCACAAGGCACAAGGTCAGAGTTTCTAATCACAGTGCAGATATACTGGGCATGACCTTTACAGGTATAAAGAAGGTAGAATACTAGTGGCTTGGTGTGGCTATTGTGTGCAATGCATTGACAAAGTTGGCATGTGCCACTAACCATGTCCACAAATGTATCCAAGTGACTTTTACTTCTATTGATGATAACACAAGTCAACCACAGTCAGAGTATCCAATCACAGTGCAGATGTACTATGCATTATCTTTCAGGTACAAACAAGGTAGAATACTGGTGGCTTGGCACGGCTATTGTGCGCAATGACTTGAAAAAGTTGGCATGTGCCACTCACCATGACCACAAAGTTTACCAAGTACCTTAAACGGCTGTGAATCATAACACGAGTCAGCCACAGTCAGATTGTCCAATCACAGTGCAGATGTACTAGGCATGATCTTGCAGGTACAAACAAGGTAGAATACTGGTGGCTCGGTGTGGCGATTGTGCGCAATGCCTTGACAAAGTTTGCATGTGCCTTTGACCATGACCACAAAGTTTACCAAGTGACTTTAACTTCTACAAATCATAACACGAGTCAGCCAAGGCCAGAGTACCCAATCACAGTGCACATATAATATGCATGACATTGCAGGTATAAACAGGGAAAGAAAACCGGTGGCTTGACACGGCTATTGTGCGCAATACCTTGACAAAGTTGGCATGTGCCACTGACCATGACCACAAAGTTTACCAAGTACATTAAACGGCTATGAATCATAACACGAGTCAGCCACGGTCAGAGTATTTAATCACAGTGCAGATATGCTAGGCATGACCTTGTAGATATAAACAAGGTAGAATACTGGTGGCTCGGTGTGGCTATTGTGCGCAATGCCTTGAAAAAGTTGGCATGTGCCACAGACCATGACCACAGATGTATCCAAGTGACTTTAACTTATATTGATCATAACACGAGTCAGCCATGGTCAGAGGGTCCAATCATAGTGCAGATGTACTAGGCATGATCTTGCAGGTACAAAAAAGATAGAATACTGGTGGCTTGGCACGGGTATTGTGCGCAATGCCTTTACAAAGTTGGTATGTGCCACTGACCATGACCACAAAGTTTACCAAGTACCTTAAACAGCTATAAATCATAACACGAGTCAGCCACGGTCAGAGTGTCCAATCACAGTGCAGATGTACTAGGCATGATCTTATAGGTACAAACACGGTAGAATACTGGTGGCTCGGTGTGGCTATTGTGCGCAATGCCTTGACAAAGTTGGCATGTGCCACTGACCATGACCACAAAGTTCACCAAGTAACTTTAACTTATACGAATAGCAAGACGAGTAAGCCACAGTCAGGGTACCCAATCACAGTTCAGATGTACTAGGCATGACCTTACAGGTATGAACAATGTCAAAAACTGGTGGCTTGGCACGGCTATTGTGCGTAATGCCTTGAAAAAGTTGGCAAGTGCCACTAACCATGACCACAAAGTTTACCAAGTACCTTAAACGGCTATGAATCATAACACGAGTCAGACACGGTCAGAGTATTCTACCTTATTCATCCTTGCAAGGTCATGCATAGTACATCTGCACTGTGATAATACACTCTGACCGTGGCTGACTCGTGTTATGATCAATAGAAGTAAAAGTCACTTGGATACATTTGTGGTCATGGTCAGTGGCTCTTGCCAACTTTGTCAAGGCATTGCACACAATAGCCACACCGAGCCACCAGTATTCTACCTTTTTTATACCTATATGGTCATGCCCGGTATATCTGCACTATGATTAGAACCTATGACATTGGCTGACTCGTGTTATGATTCATAGTCGTTCAAGGTACTTGGTAAACTTTGTGGTCATGGTCAGTGGCACATGCCAACGTTGTCAAGGCATTGCCCACAGTAGTTATACCAAGCCACCAGTATTCTACCTTGTTTATACCTGCGAGGCCATGCTCCGTATATCTGCACTGTGATTGGACACTCTGACCGTGGCTGACTCGTGTTATGATCCAAAGCCGTTTAAGGTGTTTGGTAAACTTTGTGATCATGGTTAGTGGCACATGCCAACTTTGTCAAGGCATTACGCACAATAGCCACACCAAGCCACCCGTATTCTACCTTGTTTATACCTGCAATGACATGCCCAGTATACCTACATTGTGATTGGACACTCTGACAGTGGCTGACTTGTGTTATGATTCATAGCCGTTTAATGTACTTGGTAAACTTTGTGGTCATGGTCAGTGGCACATGCCAACTTTGTCAAGGCATCGCGCACAATAGCCGTGCCAAGCCACCGGGTTTTTACCCAGGTTATACCTGCAAGGTCAGGATATATCATGTGCAATGTGATTGGGTACTCTGACCGTGGCTGACTTGTGTCATGATTCCTACAAGTTAAAGTCACTTGATAATCTTTGTGGTCATGGTCAGAGGCACATGCAAACCTCGTCAAGGCATTGCGCACAATAGCCACACCCAGCCACCAGTATTCTAGCTTGTTTGTACCGGTAAGATCATGACTAGTACATCTGCACTGTGATTGGACACTCTGACCATGGCTGACTCCTGTTATAAACAATAGAAGTAAACGTCACTTGGATATAATTGTGGTCATGATCAGTGGCACATGCTTCTTTTGTCAAAGCAGTGCGCACAACAGCCACACCGAGCCACCAGTATTCTACCTTGTTTGTACTTGCAAGGTCATGCCCAGTATATCTGTGCTGTGATTTGACACTTTGACCGTGGCTGACTCGTGTTATGATCAATAGAAGTAAAAGTCAATCCAATACATTTGTGGTCATGGTCAGTGGCACATGCCAGCTTTGTCAAGGCATTGCACACAATAGCCACACCGAGCCACCAGAATTCTATCTTGTTTATACCTGCAAGGTTGTGCCCAGTATATCTGCACTGTGATTGGACACTCTGACTGTGGCGGACTCGTGTTATGACTCATAGCCGTTTAAAGTCCCTTGGTAAACTTTGTGGTCATGGTTAGTGGCACATGCCAAATTTGTCAAGACATTGCGCACGATAGCCACACCGATCTACCAGTATTCTACCTTGTTTGAACCTGCAAGATCATGCCTTGTCCATCTGCACTGTGATTGGACACGCTGACCGTGGCTGACTTGTGTTAAGATTCATAGCCGTTTAAGGTACTTGGTAAATGTTGTGGTCATGGTCAGTGGCACATGCCAACATTGTCCAGGCATTGCGCACAATAGCCATGCCAAGCCACCAGTTTTTTACCTTATTTATACCTGCAAGAACATGTATATTAGGTGTGCATTGTAATTGGACACTCTAACCGTGGCTGACTCGTGTTATGATTCATAGCCGTTTAAGGTACTTGGTAAACTTTGTGGTTATGGTCAGTGGTACATGCCAACTTTGTCAAGACATTGCGTACAGTAGCCATGCCAAGCGACCAGTATTCTACCTTGTGTATACCTGCAAGGTCATGCCTAGTACATCTGAACTATGATTGGACACTCTGACTGTGGCTGACTCATGTTATGATTCATAGAAGTAAAAGTCACTTGGATACATTTGTGGTCATGGTCAGTGGCACATGCCAACTTTGTCAATGCATTGCACACAATAGCCACAACGAGCCACAAGTATTCTAACTTGTTTATACCTGCAAGGTCATGCCCAGTATATCTCCACTGTGATTGGATACTCTGACCGCGGCTGACTCGTGTTATGATTCATAGCCGTTTAAGGTACTTGGTAAACTTTGTGGTCATGGTCAGTGGCACATGCCAACTTTGTCAATGCATTACGCACAATAGCCGTGCCAAGTCACTGCTGTTTTTCCTTTTTTATACCTGCACGGTCATGAATATTAGATGTACGCTGTGATATGACACTCTGATTGTGGCTGACTCGTGTTATGATTCAGAGCCGTTTAAGGTACTTGGTAAACTTTGTGGTCATGGTCAGTGGAACATGCCAACTTTGTGAAGGCATTGCGCACAATAGCCGTGCCAAGCCACCAGTATTCTACCTTCTTTATACCTGCAAGGTCATGCCCAGTACATCTGAACTTTGATCGGACACTCTGACCGTGGCTGACTCGTGTTATGATTCATAGAAGTAAAAGTCACTTGGATACATTTGTGGTCATGGTCAATGGCACATGCCAGCTTTGTCAAGGCATTGCGCACAATAGCCACACCGAGCCACCAGTATTCTACCTTGTTTATACCTGTAAGATCATGCCTAGTACATCTGTACCGTGATTGGACACTCTGAACGTGGCTGATTCGTGTTCTGATCAATAGAAGTCAAAGTCACTTGGATGCATTTGTGGTCATGGTCAGTGGCACGTGCCAACTTTGTCAAGGCATTGCCTACAATAGGCACACCGAGCCACCAGTATTCTACCTTGTTTGCACCTGCAAGATCATGCCAAGTACATCTGCACTGTGATTGGACACTCTGACCATGGCGGACTCGTGGTATGATCAATAGAAGTAAAAGTCACTTGGATACATTTGTGGTCACGGTCAGTGGCACATGCCAACTTTGTCAAGGAATTGCGCACAATAGACACACCGAGCCACCAGTATTCTATCTTGTTTATACCCGCGAGATCACGCCTAGAACATCTGCACTGTGATTAGACACTCTGACCGTGGCTGACTCGTGTTATGATCAATAGAAGTAAAAGTCGATTGGATACATTCGTGGTCATGGTCAGTGGCACATGCCAACTTTGTCAAGGCATTGCGTACAATAGCCACACCGAGCCACCAGTATTCTACCTTGTTTGTACCTGCAAGATCATACCTAGTATATCTGCACTGTGATTGGATACTCTGACTGTGGCTGAATCGTGTTACAATTCGTAGAAGTTAAAGTCACTTGGTAAACTTTGTGGTCATGGTCAGTGGCACATGTCAACTTTGTCAATGCATTGCACACAATAGCCACACCGAGCCACCAGTATTCTACCTTTTTTGCACCTACAAGATCATGCCTAGCACATCTACACTGTGATTGGGCACTCTGACCGTGGCTGACTCGTGCTACGATCGTAGAAGTTAATGTCACTTGGTAAACTTTGTGGTCATGGTCAGTGGCACATGCCAACTTTATCAAGGCATTGCGCACAATAGCCACAGTGAGCCACCAGTATTGTACCTTGTTTGTACATCCACGATCATTCCTAGTACATCTGCACTGTGATTGGACACTCTGACTGTGGCTGACTCTTGTTATGATCAATAGAAGTAAAAGTCACTTGGTATATTTGTGGTCATGGTCAGTGGCAGATGCCAACTTTGTCAAGGCATTGCACAAAATAGCCATCCCAAGCCACCAGTACTCTACCTTGTTTGCAGCAGCAAGATCATGCCTAGTACATCTGTACTGTGATTGGACACTCTGACCGTGGCTGACTTGTGTTATGATCAATAGAAGTAAAAGTCACTTGGATACATTTGTGGTCATGGTCAGTGGCACATGCCAACTTTATCAAGGCATTGTATACAATAGCCATACCGAGCCACCAGTATTCTACCTTGTTTATACCTGCAAGGACATGCCTAGTATATCTGCACTGTTATTGGGCACTCTGACCATGGCTGACTCATGTTATGATTCATAGCTGTTTAAGGCACTTGGTAAACTTTGTGGTCATAGTCAGTGGCACATGCCAACTTTGTCCATGCATTGCGCACAATAGTCGTGCCAAGGCAACGGTTTTTAACCTTGTTTATTCCTGCAAGGTCATGCCTAGTACATTTGAGCTGTAATTGGACACTTTGACCGTAGCTGACTCGTGTTACGATTCGTAGACGTTAAAGTCACTTGGTAAACTTTGTGGTCATGGTCAGTGGCACATGCTAACTTTGTCAAGGCATTGCGCACAATAGCCACACGGAGCCAACAGTATTATACCTTGTTGATACCTGCAAGGTCATTCCCAGTATATCTGCACTGTGATTTGACACTCTGACCGTGGCTGACTCGTGTTATGATCCATATCCGTTTAAGGTACTTGGTAAACTTTCTGGTGATGGTCAGTGGCACTTGCCAAATTGTCAGGGCATTGTGCACAATAACCGTGCCAAGTCACTGGTTTTTTTCCTTGTTTATACCTGCACGGTCATGCATATTATATGTACACTGTGATTGGACAATGTGACCATGGCTGACTCGTGTTATGATTCATAGCCGTTTAAGATACTTGGTAAACGTTATGGTCATGGTCAGTGGCACGTGCCAACTTTGTCAAGGCATTGCGCATTATAGCCACAACTAGCCACCAGTATTCTACCTTGTTTGTACCTCTAATATCAAGCTCAGTACATCTGCACTGTGATTGGACACTCTGACTGTGGCTGACGCGTGTTATGATTCATAAAAGTAAAAGTCACTTGTATACAATTGTTGTCATGGTCAGTGGCACATGCCAACTTTGTCAAGGCATTGCACACAATAACCACCCCAAGCTACCAGTATTCTACCTTTATTGTAATTGAAAGATCATGTTTATTACATCTGCACTGTGATTGGACACTCTGACCGTGGCTGACTCGTGTTCTGATCAATAGAAGTAAAAGTCACTTGGATACATTTGTCGTCATGGTCAGTGGCACATGCCAACTTTGTCAAGGCATTGCGCACAGTAGACACTTCGAGCCACCAGTATTCTACCTTTTTTGCACCTGCAAGATCATGTCTAGTACATCTGCACTGTGATTGGGCACTCTGACCGTAGCTGACTCGTGGTATGATCAATAGAAGTAAAAGTCACTTGGATACGTTTGTGGTCATGGTCAGTGGCACATGCCAACTTCGTCAAGGAATTGCGCACAATAGCCACATCGAGCCACCAGTATTCTACCTTGTTTATACCTGCAAGATCATTCCTATAACATCTGCACTATGATTGGATACTCTGACCGTGGCTGACTTGTGTTATGATCAATAGAAGAAAAAGTCACTTGGATACATTTGTGGTCATGGTCAGTTGTACATGCCAACTTTGTCAAGGCATTGCGCACAATAGCCACACCGAGCCACCAGTATTCTACCTTGTTTGTATCTGCAAGATCATGCCCAGTATATCTGAACTGTGGTTGGATACTCTGACTGTTGCTGACTTGTGTTTTGATTCGTAGAAGTTAAAGTCACTTGGTGAACTTTGTGATCATGGTCGGTGGCAAATGCCACCTTTGTCAAGGCTCTGCGCACAATAGCCAAACCGGGCCACTAGAATTCTACCTTGTTTATACCTGCAAGGCCATGCCTATTGCATCCGCATTGTGATTCGACACTCTGATCGTGGCTGACTCGTGTTATGATCAATAGAAGTAAATGTCACTTGGATACATTTGTGGTCATGGTCAGTGGCACATGCCAACTTTGTCAAGGCATTGAGCACAATAGCCACACCGAGTTACCAGTACTCTACATTGTTTATACCTTTAAGGTCATGCCCAGTATATCTACACTATGATTGGACACTCTGACCGTGGCTGACTCTTGTTATGATTCATAGCCGTTTAAGTCACTTGATAAAGTTTGTGGTCATGGTCAGTGGCAAATGCCAAACTTTTCAAGGTATTGCGCACAATAACCACAACGAGCCACCAGCATTCTACCTTGTTTATACCTGTAATGTCATGCCCAGTATATCTACACTGTGGTTGGACACTCTGATCGTGGCTGACTCGTGTTATGATTTTTAGCCGTTTAAGGCACTTGGTAAAGTTTGTGGTCATGGTCAGTGGCACATGCCAACTTTGTTAGGGTATTACGCACAAAAGCCGTGCCAAGTCACCAGGGTTTTACCTTTTTTATACCTGCAACGTCATGCATATTAGATGTACGCTGTGATTGGGCACTCTGACCGTGGCTGACTTGTGTCACGATTCGTAGAAGTTAAAGTCACTTGGTTAACTTTGTGGTCATGGTCAGTGGCACATGGCAACTCCGTCAAGGTATTGCGCACAATAGCCACACCGAGCCACCAGTATTCTACCTTATTTATACCTGCAAGATCATTTCTAGTACATCTGCACTGTGATTAGACACCCTGACCGTGGCTGATTCGTGTTATGATTAATAGAAGTAAACGTGACTTGGATACATTTGTGGTCATGGTCAGTGGCACATGCCCACTTTGTCAAGGAGTTGCACACAATAGCCACACCGAGCCACCACTATTCTACCTTGTTTATACCTGCAAGATCATGCCTAGAACATCTGCACTGTGATTGGACTCTCTGACTGTGGCTGACTCGTGTTATGATCAATAGAAGTTAAAGTCACTTGGATACATTTGTGGTCATGGTCAGTGGCACCTGCAAACGTTGTCAAGGCATTGCGCACAATAGCCACACCGAGCCACCAGTATTCTACATTGTTTGTACCTGCGAGATCATGCACAGTATATATACACTGTGATTGGATACTCTGACTGTGGCAGACTCGTGTTTTGATTCGTAGACGTTAAAGTCACTTGGTAAACATTGTGGTCATGGTCGGTGGCACATGCCACCTTTGTCAAGGCATTGCGCACAATAGCCACACCGGGCCACCAGTATTCTACCTTGTTTATACCTGCAAGGCCATGCCTATTACACCGGCATTGTGATTGGACACTCTGACCGTGGCTGACTCGTGTTATGATCAATAGAAGTAAAGGTCACTTGGATACATTTATGGTCATGGTCAGTGGCACATGCCAACTTTGTCAAGGCATTGCGCACAATAGCCACACCGAGTTACCAGTATTCTACATTGTTTACACCGGTAAGGTCATGCCCAGTATATCTACACTGTGATTGGACACTCTGATTGTGGCTGACTCGTGTTATGATTCATAGCCATTCAAGGTACTTGGTAAACTTTGTGGTCATGGTCATTGGCACATGCCAACTTTGTTAAGGTATTGCGCGCAAAAGCCGTGCCAAGTCACCAGTCTTTTACCTTGTTTATACCTGAAAGGTAATGCATATTAGATGTACGCTGTGATTGGGCACTCTGACCGTGGCTGAATCGTGTTACGATTTGTAGACGTTAAAGTCACTTGGTTAACTTTGTGGTCATGGTCAGTGGCACATGGCAACTCAGTCAAGGTATTGCGCACAATAGCCACACAGAGCCACCAGTATTCTACCTTATTTATACCTGGGAGATCATGCCTAGTACATCTGCACTGTGATTAGACACCCTGACTGTGGCTGATTCGTGTTATGATCATTAGAAGTAAACGTTACTTTGATACATTTGTGGTCATGGTCAGTGGCACATGCCAACTTTGTCAAGGAATTGCGCACAATAGCCACACCGAGCCACCAGTATTATACCTTGTTTATACCTGCAAGATCATGCCTATAACATCTGCAATGTGATTTGACACTCTGACTGTGGCTGACTTGTGTTATGATCAATAGAAGTAAAAGTCACTTGGATACATTTGTGGTCATGGTCAGTGGCACCTGCCAACGTTGTCAAGGCATTGCGCACAATAGCCACACCGAGCCACCAGTATTCTACATTGTTTGTACCTGCGAGATCATGCCCAGTATATCTACACTGTGATTGGATACTCTCAATGTGGCAGACTCGTGTTTTGATTCATAAACATTAAAGTCACTTGGTAAACTTTGTGGTCATGGTCGGTGGCACATGCCACCTTTGTCAAGGCAGTGCGCACAAAAGCCACACCGGGCCACCAGTCTTGTACCTTGTTTATACCTGCAAGGTCATGCCCATTACTTTTGCACTTTGATTGGACACTCTGACTGTGGCTGACTCGTGTTATGATTCATAGCCGTTTAAGGTACTTGGTAGACTTTGTGGTCATGGTCAGTGGCACATGCCAACTTTGTCAAGGCATTTTGCACAATAGCCGTGCCAAGCCACCAGTATTATACATTGTTTTTACTTGTAAAATCATGCCTAGTACATCTGCACTGCGATTG
>SZWC01002876.1:44718-88119 GCA_023375785.1 Penium margaritaceum
TACATCTGCACTGTGATTGGACACTCTGACCGTGGCTGACTCGTGTTATGATCAATATAAGTAAAAGTCACTTGGATACATGTGTGGTCATGGTCAGTGGCACATGCTAACTTTGTCAAGGCATTGTGCATAATAGCCACACCGAACCACGAGTACTTTACCTTGTTTACAACTGAAAGGTCATTCCCAGTATATCTGCAGTTTGATTGGACACTCTGACCGTGGCTGAAACGTGTTATGATTCATAGCCCTTTAAGGTACTTGGTAAACTTTGTGGTCATGGTCAGTGGCACATGCCAACTTTGTCAAGGCATTGCGCACAGTAACCGTGCCAAGCCACCGGTTTTTTAACTTGTTTATACCTGCAAGTTCATGCATGTTACATGTGCACTGTGTTTGGGCACTCTGACCATGGCTGACTCGTGTTACGATTCGTAGAAGTTAAAGTCACTTGGTAAACTTTGTTGTCATGGTCAGTGGCACATGCCAACTTTGTCAAGGCATTGCGCACAATAGCCGTGCCAAGCCACCGGGTTTTTACCTTGCTTACACCTGCAAGGTCATGCATATTAGATGTGCACCGTGATTGGGCACTCTGAGTTTGGTTGACCCGTGTTACGATTTGTATAAGTTAAAGTCACTTGGTAAACTTTGTGGTCATGGTCAGTGGCACATGCCAATTTTGTCAACGCATTGCGCACAATAGCTGTGCCAAGCCACCGGTTTTTTACCTTGTTTATACCTGCAAGGTCATGCATGTGAGATGTGCACCATGATTGGACACTCTGACCGTGGCTGACTCGTGTTACGATTTGTAGAAGTTAAAATCACTTGGTAAACTTTGTGGTCATGGTCAGTGGCACATGCAAACTTTGTCAAGGCATTGCACACAAAAGCCACACCAAGCCACCGGTGTTTTACCGTGCTTGTACCTGCAAGATCATGCCTAGTACATCTGCACTGTGATTGGACACTCTGACCGTGGCTGACTCGTGTTACGATCGATAGAAGTAAAGTCACTTGGATACATTTTTGGTCATGGTCAGTGGCACATACCAACGTTGTCAAGGCATTGCACAAAACAGCCACACCGATCCACCAGTATTCTATTTTGTTTATACATGCAATGTCATGCCCATTATATCTGCACTGTGATTGGACACTCTGACCGTGGCTGACCCGTGTTATGATTCATAGCCGTTTAATGTACTTCGCAAACTTTGTGGTCATGGTCAGTAGCACATACCAACTTTGTCAAGACATTGCGCACAATAGCCATGCCAAGCCATCTGTTTTTTACCTTGTTTATACCTGTAATGTCATGCCTAGTACATCTGAACTGTGATTGGGTACTCTGACCGTGGCTGACTCGTGTTATGATTGGTAGAAGTTAAAGTCACTTTGTAAACTTTGTGGTCATGGTCAGTGGCACATCCCAACTTTGTCAAGGCATTGCGCATATTAGCTGCACCGAGCCACCAGTATTCAACCTTGTTTATACATGCAAGGTCATGCCCAGTATATCTGCACAGTGATTGGATACTCTGAAAGTGGCTGTCTCGTGTTATGATTCATAGCCGTTTAATGTACTTGGTAAACTTTGTGGTCATGGTCAGTGGCACATGCCAACTTTGTCAAGGCATTGCGCACAATAGCCGTGCCAAGCCACGGGTTTTTTACCTTGTTTATACCTGCAAGGTCATGCCTAGTACATCTGAATTGTGAATGGGCACTCTGACTGTGGCTGACTCGTGTTACAATTCGTAGAAGTGAAAGTCACTTGGTAAACTTTGTGGTCATTGTCAGTGGCACATGCCAACCTTGTCAAGGCATTGCGCACAATAGCCGTGCCAAGACACTGGTTTTTTACCCTGATTATACCTGCAAGGTCATGCATATTATATGTGCACTGTGATTGGGTACTCTGACCGTGGCTGACTCGTGTTGTGATTCGTAGAGGTTAAAGTCACTTGGTAAACTTCGTGGTCATGGTCTGTGGCACATGCCAACTTTGTCAAGGCATTGCGCAAAATAGCCACACCGAGCCACCAGTATTCTACCTTGTGTGCACCTGCAAAATCATGCCTAGTACACCTGCACTGTGATTGGACACTCTGACCATGGCTGACTCGTGTTATGATCAATAGAAATCAGAGTCAATTGGGTACATTTGTGATCTTGGTCAATGGCACATGCCAAATTTGTCAAGGCATTGCGCACAATAGCCACACCAAGCCACCTGTATTCTAACTTGTTCATACCTGCAAGGTCATACGCAGTATATCTGTACTGTGATCGGACACTCTGACCGTGGCTGACTCGTGTTATGAGTCATAGCCGTTTAAGGTACTTGGTAATCTTTGTGGTCATGGTCAGTGGCACATGCCAACTTTCTCAAGGCATTGCGCACAAAAGCCGTGCCAAGCCACCGGTTTTTTAACTTGTTTATACCTGCAAGGTCATGCATATTACATGTGCACTGTGATTATGCACTCTGACTCTGACTGACTCGTGTTACGATTCGTGTAAGTTAAAGTCGCTTGGTAAACGTTGTGGTAATGGTCATTGACACATGCCAAATTTGTCAAGACATTGCGCACAATAGCCGTGTCAAGACACCAGATCTTTACCCTATTCATACCTGCAAGGTCATGCATATTACATATGCACTGTGATTGGGTACTCTGACTGTGGCTACCTCGTGTTATGATTCGAAGAAGTTAAAGTCACTTGGTAAACTTTGTGGTCATGGTCAGTGGCACATGCCAACTTTATCAAGGCATTGCGCACAATAGCCACAACGAGCCACCAGTGTTCTACCTTGTTTGCACCTGCAAGATCATGCCTAGTACATCTGCACTGTGATTGGACACTCTGACCGTGGCTGGCTCGTGTTCTGATCAATAGAAGAAAAAGCCACTTGGATATATATGTGGTCATGGTCATTGGCACATGCCAACTCTGTCAAGGCATTGCGCACAATAGCCACACCGAGCCACCAGTAGTCTACCTTGTTCATACGTGCAAGGTCATGGGCAGTATATCTGTACTGTGATTGGACACTCTGACCGTGGCTAACTCGTGTTATGATTCATAGCCGTTTAAGGTTTTTGGTAAACTTTGTGGTCATGGTCAGTGGCACAGGCCAACTTTGTCAAGGAATGGCGCACAATAACCAGCCAAGCCACCGGTTTTGTAACTTGGTTATACCTGCAAGGTCATGCATATTAGATGTGCACTTTGACTGGGCACTCTGACCGTGGCTGACTCGTGTTATGACTCGTAGAAGTTAATGTCACTTGGTAAACTTTGTGGTCATGGTCAGTGGCACATGCCAACTTCGTCAAGGCATTGTGCACAATAGCCACACCAAGCCACCAGTATTCTACCTTGTTTTAACTTGCCAGATCATGCCTAGTACATCTGCACTATGATAGGACACACTGACCGTGGCTGACTCGTGTTATGATCAATAGAAGTAAAAGTCACTTGGATACATTTGTGGTCATGGTCAGTGGCACATGCCAATTCTGTCAAGGCATTGCGCACAATAGCCGTGCCAAGCCACCCGTTTTTTACCTTGTTTATACCCACAAGGTCACGTTTAGTACATCTGAACTGTGATTGGGTACTCTGACTGTGGCTGAGTGGTGTTATGATCCGTAGAAATTAAAGTCACTTGGTAAACTTTGTGGTCATGATCAGTGGCACATGCCAACTTAGTCAAGGCATTGCGCACAATAGCCACACCGAGCCACCAGTATTCTACCTTCTTTATACCTGCAAGGGCATGCCCAATATATCTGCACCGTGATTGGACAGTCTGACCGTGGCTGACTTGTGTTATGATTCATAGTCATAAAAATGAATTGATAAACGTTGTGGTCATGGTCAGTGGCACATGCTAGCTTTGTCAAGGCATTGCGCACAATAGCCACACCAAGCCACCAGTATGTTACCTTGTTTGTACGTGCAAGATCATGCCTAGTACATCTGCAGTGTGATTGGACACTCTGACCGTGGCTGACTCGTGTTATGATAAATAGAAGTAAAAGTCACTAGGATACATTTCTGGTCATGGTCAGTGGCACATGCCAACTTTGTTAAGGCATTGCGCACAATAGCCACACCGAGGCACCAGTATTCTACCTTGTTTGTACCTGCAAGGTCATGCCCAGTATATCTGCACTATGATTGGACACTCTGACCGTGGCTGACTCGTGTTATAGTTAATAGAAGTAAAAGTCACTTTGATACACGTGTGGTCATGGTCAGTGGGACATGCCAACTTTGTCAAGCCATTGCTCACAAAAGCCACACCGAGCCACCAGTGTTCTACCTTGTTTGCTCCAGCAAGATCATGCACAGTACATCTGCACTGTGATTAGACACTTTGACCGTGGCTGACTCGTGTTATAATTCATAGCCGTTTAAGGTAATTGGTAAACATTGTGGTCATAGTTAGTGGCACAAGCCAAACTTGTCAAGGCATTGCACACAATAGCTGTGCCAAGACACCGGATTTTTACCATGTTTATACCTGCAAGCTCATGCATATTACATGTACACTGTGATTGGACACTCTGACTGTGGCTGACGCGCGTTACGATTCGTAGAAGTTAAAATCACTTGGTAAACTTTGTGGTCATGGTCAGTGGCACATGCCAACTTTGTCAAGGCATTGTGCACAATAGCCACATCGAGCCACCAGTATTGTACCTTGTTTGTACCTGCAAGATCATGTCTAGTACATCTGCACTGTGATTGGACACTCTGACCGTGGCTGACTCGAGTTATGATCAATAGAGGTAAAAGTCACTTGGATACAATTGTGGTCATGGTCAGTGGCACATGCCAACTTTGTCAACGTATTGCGCACAATAGCCACACTGAGCCCCTAGTATTATACCTTGTTCATTCCTGTATGGTCATGCCTAGTACATCTGCCCTGTGGTTGGACACTCTGACCGTGGCTGACTTGTGTTATAATTCATAGCTGTTTAAGGTACTTGGTAAACTTTGTGGTCATGGTCAGTGGCACATGCCAACTTTGTCAAGGCATTGCGCACAATCGTCGCACCAAGCCACCAGTTTTTTACCTTTTTCATACCTGCAAGGCCATGCCTGGCACATCTTAACTGTGATTGGGCACTCTGACTGTGGCTGACTTGTGTTACAAATTCTATAAGTTAAAGTTGGTCATCTTTGTGGTCATGGTCAGTGGCACATGCCAACTTTGTCAAGGCATTGCGCACAATAGCCACACCGAGCCACCGGTATTCTACCTTGTTTGCACCTGCAAGATCATGCCTAGCACATCTGCACGGTGATTGGACACTCTGACCGTGGCTGACTCGTGTTATGATGCATAGTTGTTTAAGGTACATGGTAAACTTTGTGGTCATGGTCAGTGGCACATGCCAACTTTGTCAGGGTAATTCGCAAAATAGCCGTGCCAAGCCACCGGTTTTTCACCTTGTCTATACCTGCAAGGTCATGTCTAATACATCTGAACTGTGATAGGGCACTCTGACTCTGGCTGACTCGTGTTACGATTCATAGAAGTTAAAGTCACTTGGTAAACTTTGTGGTCATGGTCAGTGGTACATGCTAACATTGTCAAGGCATTCCGCACAATAGCCACACCAAGTCACCAAAATTCTACATTGTTTGCACCTGCAAGATCATGCCTAGTACATCTGCACAGAGATTGGACACTCTGACCATGGCTGACTCTTGCTATGATCAATAGAAGTATAAGTCACTTGGATACATTTGTGGTCATGGTTAGTGGCACATGTCAACTTTGTCAGGATATTATACGCAATAGCCACACCGAGCCACCAGTTTTCTACCTTTTTTATACCGACAAGGTCTTGCGCAATATATCTACACTGTGATTGGACACTCTGACCGTGGCTGAGACGTGTTATGATTCATAGCCCTTTAAGGTACTTGGTAAACATTGTGGTCATGGTCAGTGGCACATGTCAACTTTGTGAAAGCATTGCGCACAATATCCATGCCAGGCCACTGGTATTCACCTTGTTTATACCTGCACGGGCATGCATATTAGATGTGCAATGCGAGTGGGCACTCTGACCGTGGCTGACTCGTGTTACGATTCGTAGAAGTTAAAGTCACTTGGCAAACTTTGTGGTCATGGTCAGTGGCACATGCCAACTTTGTCTAAGCATTGCGCACATTAGCCATGCCAAGCCACCGGTTTTTACATAGTTTATACCTGCAAGGTCATGCCCAGTACATCTGAATTGTGATTGGACACTCTGACTGTGGCTGACTCGTGTTACGATCCGTAGAAGTTAAAGTCACTTCGTAAACTTTGTGGTCATGGTCAATGGCACATGCCAACTTTGTCAAGGAATTGCGCACAATAGCCGTGCAAAGACACCGGTTTTTTAACCTGTGTATACCTGCAAGGTCATGCATATTAGATGTACACCGTGATTGGGTACTCTGACCGTTTCTGACTCGTGTTATGATTCGTAGAAGTTAAATTCACTTGGTAAACTTTGTGGTCATGATCAGTGGCACATGCCAACTTTGTCAAGGCATTGCGCAGAATAGCCATGCCAAGCCACCGGGTTTTTACCTTGTTTGTACCTGCAAGGTCATGCCTAGTACATCTGAGCTGTCATTGGGCACTCTGACTATGACTGACTCCTGTTACACTTCATAGAAGTTAAAGTCACTTGGTAAACTTTGTGGTCATGGTCAGATGCACATGCCAACTTTGTCAGTGCATTGCGCACAATAGCCACAACAAGCCACCAGTAGTCTACATTGTTTGCACCTGCAAGAACATTCCTAGTACATCGGCACTGTAATTGGACACTCTGACCGTGGTTGACTCGTGTTATGATCAATAGAAGTAAAAGTCACTTGGATACATTTGTGGTCATGGTCAGTGGCACATGCCAACTTTGTCAAGACATTGCGCACAATAGCCGTGCCAAGCCACCGGTTTTTTAAGTAGTTTATACCTGCAAAGTCATGCATAGTACATATGAACTGTGATTGGGCACTCTCACTGTGGCTTACTCGTGTTACGATTTGTAAAGGTTAAAGTCACTTGGTAAACTTTGTGCTCATGGTTAGTGGCACATGCCAACTTTGTGGAGGCATTGCGTACAATAGCCGTGCCAAGCCACCGGTTTTTTTAATTGTTTATACCTGTAAGGTCATGCATATTATATGTGCACTGTGATTGGGCACTCTGATAGTGGCTGACTCGTGTTACGATTCGTAGAAGTTAAAGTCACTTGGTAAACTTTGTGGTCATGGTCAGTGGCACATGCCAACTTCTTCAAGGCATTGCACACAATAGCCATACCAAGCCACCGGTTGATTACCTTGTTTATAACTGCAAGGTCATGTGTAGTACATCTCAACTGTGATTGGACACTCTGATTGTGGCTGACTCGTGTTACGCTTCGTAGAAGTTAGATTCACTTAATAAACTTTGTGGTCATGGTCAGTGGCACATGCCAGCTTTGACAAGGCATTGCGCACAATAGCCACACCGAGCAACCTGTACTCTACCTTGTTTGCACCTGAAAGATCATGCCCAGTACATATGCACTGTGATTGGACACTCTGACCGTGGCTGACTCGTGTTATGATCAATAGAAGTAAAAGTCACTTGGATACAATTGTGGTCATGGTCAGTGGCACATGCCAACTTTGTCAATGTATTGCACACAATAGCCACACCGAGCCACCAGTATTCTACCTTGTTTATACCTGCAAGGTCATGCCCAGTTTATCTGTACTGTGATTAAACACTCTGACCGTGGCTGACTCGTGTTATGATTCTTAGCCGTTTAAGGTACTTGGTATACTTTGTGGTCATTGTCAGTGGCACATGCCAACTTTGTCAAGGCATTGCGTACAAAATCTGTGCGAAGCCACCGGTTGTTTTTACTTGTTTATACATGCAATGTCATGCCTAGTACATCTGAACTGTGATTGGGCACTCTGACCGTGGCTGTTTCGTGTTATGTTTCGTAGAAGGTAAAGACACTTTGTAAGCTTTGTGGTCATGGTCAGTGGCACATGCCAACTTTGTCAAGGCATTGCGCACAATAGCCACACCGAGCCACCAGTATTCTACCTTGTTTGTACCTGCAAGATCATGCCTAGTACACTTGCACTGTGATTGGACATTTGACCGCGGCTGACTCATGCTATGATTCATAGAAGTAAAAGTCACTTGGATGTATTCGTGGTCACGGTCAGTGGCACATGCCAACTTTGTCAAGGTATTGCGCACAATCGTCGCGCCAAGCCACCAGTTTTTTACCTTTTTGATACCTGCAAGGTCATGCCTAATACATCTGAACTGTGATAGGGCACTCTGACTCTGGCTGACTCGTGTTACGATTCATAGAAGTTAAAGTCACTTGGTAAACTTTGTGGTCATGGTCAATGGCACATGCCAACTTTGTCAAGGTATTGCGCACAATCGTCGCGCCAAGCCACCAGTTTTTTACCTTTTTGATACCTGCAAGGTCATGCCTAATACATCTGAACTGTGATAGGGCACTCTGACTCTGGCTGACTCGTGTTACGATTCATAGAAGTTAAAGTCACTTGGTAAACTTTGTGGTCATGATCAGTGGCACATGCCAACTTTGTCAAGACATTGCGCACAATAGCCACACCGGGCCACCATTTTTCTACCTATTTTATTTCTGTAAGGTCATGCCCAGTATATATGCACTGTGATTGGACACTCTGATCGTGGCTGACTGGTGTTATGACTCATAGCCGTTTAAGGTTCTTGGTAAACTTAGTGGTCATGGTCAGTGGCACATGCCAACTTTGTCAAGGTATTGCGCACAATCGTCGCGCCAAGCCACCAGTTTTTTACCTTTTTGATACCTGCAAGGTCATGCCTAGTACATCTTAACTGTGATTGGGCACTCTGACTGTGGCTGACTCGTGTTAGCATTTCTAGAAGTTAAAGTCACTTGGTAAACTCTGTGGTCATGGTCAGTGGCACATGCCAACTTTGTCAAGGCATTGCGTACAATAGCCGTCCCAAGACACCGGTTTTTTACCCTTTTATACATGTAAGGTCATGCATATTAGATGTGCTGCGTGATTGGGTACTCGGACCGTGGCTGACTCGTGTTATGATTCGTAGAATTTAAAGTTACTTGGTCATCTTTGTGGTCATGGTCAGTGCCACATGCCAACTTTGTCAAGGCATTGCGCACAATAGCCACACCGATCCACCGGTATTCTACCTTCTTTGCACCTGCAAGATCATGCCTAGCACATCTGCTTTGTGATTGGACACTCTGACCGTGGCTGACTCGTGTTATGATGCCTATTTGTTTAAGGTACATGGTAAACTTTGTGGTCATGGTCAGTGGCACATGCCAACTTTGTCAAGGTAATACGCAAAATAGCCGTGCCAAGCCACCGGGTTTTCATCTTGTCTATACCTGCAAGGTCATGCCTAATACATCTGAACTGTGATAGGGCACTCTGACTCTAGCTGACCCGTGTTACGATTCGTAGAAGTTAAAGTCACTTGGTAAACTTTGTGGTCATGGTCAGTGGTACATGCTGACTTTGTCAAGGCATTCCGCACAATACCCACACCGAGTCACCAAAATTCTAAATTGTTTGCACCTCCAAGATCATGCCTAGTACATCTGCACTGTGAGTGGACACTCTAACCATGGCTGACTTTTGTTATGATCAATATAAGTAAAAGTCACTTGGATACATTTGTGGACATGGTTAGTGGCACATGTCAACTTTGTCAGGGCACTATACGCAATAGCCACACCGAGCCACCAGTTTTCTACCTTTTTTATACCTGTAAGGTCGTGCCCAGTATATATGCACTATGATTGGACACTCTGACTGTGGCTGACTCTTCTTATTATTCATAGCTGTTTAAGGTTATTGGTGTACTTTGTGGTCACGGTCAGTGGCACGTGCCAGCCCACCGTGTTTTTTTACCCTTTTCATACCTGTAAGGTCATGCCTATTACATCTAAACTGTGATTGGGCACTCTTCTTGTGGCTGACTCGTGTTACAATTCGTAGAAGTTAAAGTCACTTGGTAAACTTTGTGTTCATGGTCAGTGACACATGCCAACTTTCTTAACGCATTGCGCACAATAGCCGTCCTAAGACACCGGTTTTTTACCCTGTTCATACCTGCAAGGTCATGCATATTAGATGTGCACTGTGATTGGGTACTCTGACCCTGGCTGACTCGTGTTCTGATTCATAGAATTTAAAGTCACTTGGTAATCTTTGTGGTCATGGTCAGTGGCACATGCCAACTTTGTCAAGGCATTGCGCATAATAACCACACCGAACCACCGGTATTATACCTTGTTTGCACCTGCAAGATGATGCGTAGTACATCTGCACTGTGATTGGACACTCTGACAGTTGCTGACTCGTGTTATGATTAATAGAAGTAAAAGTCACTTTTATACAGTTGTGGTCATGGTCAGTGGTACATGCCAACTTTGTCAAGGCATTGCGCACAATAGCCACACCGAGCCACCAGTATTCTGCCTTGTTTACCTGCAAGGTCATGCCCAGTATACCTGTACTGTGATTGGACACTCTGACCGTGGCTGACTCGTGCTATGATTCGTGGCCGTTTAAGGTACTTGGTAAACTTTGTGGTCATGGTCAGTGGCACATGCCAACTTTGTCAAGGTATTGCACACAATATCCTGGGAGGTCATGCGTAGTACATCTGAACCGTGATTGGGCACTCTGACCATGGCTGACTCGTGTTACGTTTCGTAGAAGTTTAGGTCACTTGGTAAGCTGTGTGGTCGTGGTCAGTGTCACATGCCAGCTTTGTCAAGGCATTGCACACAATAGCCACAGCGAGCCACCAGTATTCAACCTTGTTGTACCTGCAAGATAATGCCTAGTAAATTTGCACCGTGATTGGACACTCTGACTGTGGCTGACTCGTGTTATGATCAATAGAAGTAAAAATCACTTGGGTGTATTCATGGTCATGGTCAGTGGCACGTGCCAGCTTTGTCAAGACATTGTGCAAAATAGCCACACTGAGCCACCAGTATTCTACCTTGTTTATACTTGCAAGGTCATGCCCAGGATATCTGCACTGTGATTGGACACTCTGACTGTGGCTGACTCGTGTTATGATTCATAACCGTTTAAGGAACCTGGTAAACCTTGTGGTCATGGTCAGTGGCACGTGCCAACTCTGTCAAGGCACTGCGCACAATAGCTGTGCCAAGCCCCAGGTTTTCTACCTTGTTTATACCTGTAAGGTCACGCATATTAGATGTGCACTGTGATTGGGCACTCTGACCATGGTGGACTCGTGTTACGAGTCGTAGAAGATAAAGTAACTTGGAAAACTTTGTGGTCATGGTCAGTGGCACATGCCAACTTTGTCAAGGCATTGCGCACAATAGCCACAACGAGCCACCAGTATTATACCTTGTTTGCACCTGCAAAATCATGCCTATTACATCTCCACTGTGATTGGACACTCTGACTGTGGCTGACTCGTGTTATGATCAATAGAAGTAAAAGTCACTTGGATACATTTGTGGTCATGGTCAGTGGTACATGCCAACTTTGTCAAGGTATCGCGCACAATAGCCACACCGAGCCACCAGTATTCTACCTTGTTTATACATATGAGTTCATGCCTAGTACATCTGCACTGTGATTGGACACTTTGACAGTGGCTGACTCCTGTTATGATTCATAGCTTTTTAATGTACTTGGAAAACTTTGTGGTCATGTTCAGTGGCACATGCCAACTTTGTCGAGGCATTGCGCACAATAGCCATGCCAAGCCACCGGTATTCTACCTTGGTTGTACCTGCAAGATCATGCCTAGTACATCTGCACTGTGATTGGACACTCTGACCGTGGTTGACTCGTGTTATGATCAATAGAAGTAAAAGCCACTTGGATACATTCGTGGTCATGGTCAGTGGCACATGCCAACCTTGTCAAGGCATTGCACACAATAGCCACAAAGAGACACCAGTATTCTGCCTTGTTTATACCTGTAAGGTCATGCCTAGTATATTTGCACTGTGAATGGACACCCTGACCATGGCTGACTCGTGTTATGATTCATAGCCGTTTAAGGTACTTGGTAAACGTTGCGGTGATTAACAGTGGCACATCTCAACTTTGTCGAGGCATTGCACACAATACCCGTGCCAAGCCACGGTTTTTTTTTTTTTTTTGCCTTGTTTATGCCTGCAAGGTCATGCCTAGTACATCTGAACTGTGATTAGGCACTCTGACCGTGGCTGACTCGTGTTACGATTTGTAGAAGTTAACTCACTTGGTAAATTTTGTTTTCATGATCATTGGCAAATCCCAGCTTTGTCAAGGCATTGCGCACAATAGCCACACCGAGCCACCAGTATTGTACACATTTCGTACTTGTAAGATCATGCCTAGTACATCTGCAGTGTGATTGGACACTCTGATTGTGGCTGACTCGTGTTATGATCAATAGAAGTAAAATTCACTTGGATACATTTGTGGTCATGGTCAGTAGCACATGCCAACTTTGTCAAGGCATTGCACACAATAGCCACACCGAGCCACCAGTATTCTACCTTGTTTATACCTGCAAAGTCATGTCCAGTATATCTGCACTGTGATCGGACACTCTGACTGTGGCTTACTCGTGTTATGATCAATAGAAGTAAAAATCACTTGGATACATTTGTGGTCATGGTCGGTGGCACATGCCAACTTTGTCAAGGCATTGCACACAGTAGCTGTCAGATATATGACTCCGATAAGGTCCTTCTCATACATCCCTTGGATAGTCCGAGCTCTCGTTATCGGTTCAGGTCCCGCACCAAACCTCCTCGGCAACGGCTGGTCGGTCTTGACCGTTCCACCAGAGTCAAGCCGCCCCTAATAAGCGACCACGTCGCCACGCGTGCGGCTAGCGAAAAGAAGCCGTTAATACCCATTTTATCCTGGTCTACTGTAAATAAGGAGGATGTTTATTCCCTCCCTAGTTCAACGAAAACAGTTCTACCCATCCTGTTCCCTTTGGTTCCGCGCATTTGCCTTCGTGTCTTTGCTCTGCTCGCATTTCGCATTTCTTGCCTTCGCCAGCCTCTCACAGCTCTCAACTCTTTGGTCCGTCACTCTTGCTCCTTCGCTCAGTCATCAATCAGTCATCACTCGTCTTTCGTCTGAGCTCTCTCTCTCTCAACATCTGCCTTGTCTCCTCTTGACCCTCGGCCTCTATCAAGCTCTGCGACTAACTCATCGGGACCGCTCTCGCTTACGTCACTTTGGTGCCGGACTCGTGGTTGTTCTGATGCCTTTGCTTGCTTCTGCTACTGCCGTTCTCGTACCTCCATTCTTTTGACATGGTATCAGAGCATCTGGCAACATCACCTGGTGCCTTGTGACCGAGTCATCTCTCTGCCGCAACCATTGCGTCCCTTCTCCAGTTGCACCCCTCCACCGCCATCACCGCCATTTCACGCTTCTCCGCTTTATCAGTAGCTGACATCAACAGCACCGCTTGAAGTGCTCTTCGCGCTAAAGCAATGCTTCGTCATCCTAAGGAAGCCTTGTACTCATTCTGCACCCGTAGCAAACAATTGGTGACTTATCGTGAAACAACAGCTGCAAGCAGCTCCCAAGCCACCGCCTTATGTCAACTTCCTGGAAGCATCCTGCCGCTCGTTACCTGCTCTCCCTCATCCCATCAACCTCGCAAGCACCTCCGTCCTTCTCCTTTTCCTTCATCGGCCTCATCTGTGCCATGAACCCCATCGGCATCAACCTTTTCGCACTCGTTGTGCTGCATCCCATCCTCACACCGCCTTCTCGCAACATGAGCAGCAGCAGTGCAACACTTGTCGTCCGGACATCGGACATCTTTAGTCTTCCTGCTCCCATTGCGAGCCAATTGGGGAACAAGTCGTCACCCTCTTGACATCAGCAGACTGGAATCGCTGCTCGCCGCATGACTCCCTCTGCTGCAACCAACTTCCTCTAGCTGTCGGGATATCAGATACCGCCTTTCCTGCCTGTCGAGGGCCAACTAGGGAACAAGCCGTCACTCTCGTGAAAGCAGAGGCAGAGGTTGTCTCGCTCTTCCTCTCTGTCACGCCACCTCTCATTTCACCGCCCTCTGTTTGTCTTGCTTCCCCCTTTCTCCTTGAGCATCGTCAATCAATCTTCATCCTCATCCACTGCTCTTAGTCCTCCTCATCATCCTCGCTCCAGCCTTCCTCCTTACCTCAGCCTCATTTGCCTTCCTTGCGTCACTCTTCGCCTGCCTATTCAGCTTCATCAACGGCTCGTCGCGCCTCATCTCCTTTCCGCTCCTCCCAAGTTCCTTGTCAGCAGCATTATCCGCACCGCCTTCTTCATCAGCCTTCATCCACGCACGTGGTTCTGCCCCTGCACCCACTCAGCCATCGGCTGCCTCTGATCTCACTTCTACGTCGTCAGCTCGGCACAAGGATCCGCCCGGTTGCATCGCCTGCTTCACGACGACCTGCACCCAGGCCGAAATNCCTCATCTGCCTTCCTTGCGTCACTCTTCGCCTGCCTCTTCAGCTTCATCAACGGCTCGTCTCGCCTCATCTCCTTTCCGCTCCTCCCAAGTTCCTTGTCAGCAGCATTATCCGCACCGCCTTCTTCATCAGCCTTCATCCACGCACGTGGTTCTGCCCCTGCACCCACTCAGCCATCGGCTGCCTCTGATCTCGCTTCTGCGTTGTCAGCTCGGCACAAGGATCCGCCCGGTTGCATCGCCCGCTTCACGACGACCTGCACCCAGGCCGAAATCTTCCGCAGCGCACGTGGTTCCACCCCTACGCCCACTCCTATGTCATCAGCTTCCGCTTGATCATCATCCGCATCTGTGGCCAGCACAAGGACCTGCACGAGCTCGGTGCCCGCTTCGCAGCAGCTTGCACCCATGCCGGCAGCAGATTTCTTGTGGCAGGTTGGCACCTGCCTTCCCCTTGCCGCATTCTACCACCTCTATTCCAGCAACGCACGTGGTTTTGCCCCTGCGCCCACTCGTTCATCAGTCATCTCCGCCTCCTCCTGATTGCTCCAGTCTCATCATTTGCTCGGCACACGGACCCGCCCGGTCGTAACGCCAGCCTTGCTACGACCTGCACCCACGCCGCAACATCCTAAGCGCACGCGGTTCCACCCCTACGCTCACTCTAACAAGCATCCTCATCCTCTACAGCATCCTCCTACTCTCCCGCATCCTCCTTCTCAGTATCCTCTCTCATCTCCTCTACCCCGCAAACCAATCTGCTTGGTCGCACTCGTCAGTGCTCTGCACTCACGCCAAACCTTCTGGAGCACTTCTCTTCCATCCTCTCTCTCCCTTCTTCTCCAACCTCAGCTCCATCTTGAGCAGGGTGAACCTGCTGCACTACGCTGGTGGTCAGACACCAGCAACTACCACGCACCCGTAACAACAAATCATTATGGCAGCACAAGCCCTTGACTGGACACATATTTCCAGTCTTCATCAGTTGGGAGAAGATATCCACGACTGGTATGGTGGCATACAAATCAAGACAAATCACTCTTTTATCTCTGGGTATCAGCTCTCCCTCTTTCTGGAAGGAGTGTACGACAACCCCGGGTGCCCTCCAAGGGCTTACATGACAACCTTACAGGACATAAAAAGGTGCCTGCGTGACACCACCCATACTGTCTACCACTGGATCATCAACGAAGTGTCACCTGTCGTATCAATGTGGCACACCCTTGTGGCAGTAGCATGGAACCCAAATATCTGTAACGTGATCATCCTCTCCCTCCGTCGAGTGGTTAATCCCCCCATAAGACAGCGACAATTGGACACTGAGGCCCTATAGGCACTCAGGGATTATGCCTTGTCGGACTCAGGGGGGCTGTCAAAAATACGACTCCGACAATGTCCTTCTCATACATCCTCAGATAATCCGAGCTCTCGTTACCGGTTCAGGTCCCGCACCGAACCTCCTCGGAAACGGCTGGTCGGTCTCGACCGTTCCACCAGAGTCAAGACGCCCCTATTAAGCGACCAGTTTGCCACGTGTGCGGCTAGCGAAAAGAAGCCGGTAATACCCGTTTTATCCTTTTCTGCTGTATATAAGAAGGATGTTTATTCCCTCCCTAGTTCAACCAGAACAGTTCTGCCCATCCTGTTCCCTTTGGTTCCGCGGCTTCACCGCCGTGTCTTTGCTCTGCTCGTACTTCACATTTATTGCCTTCACCAGCCTCTCACAGCTCTAAACTCTTTGGTCCGTCACTCTCCCTCCTTCGCTCAGTCCTCAACTAGTCATCCCTCGTCTTTCGTCTAAGCTCTCTCTCTCTCAACATCCGGTCTCCCTCGTCTCCTCTTCAACCTTGGCCTCTATCAAGCTCTGTGACTAACTCCTCGGGAACGCTCTTGCTTACGGCACTTTGGTACCGGACTCGTGGTTGTTCCGATGCCTCTGCTTGCTTCTGGTACTCCTGCTCTTGTGCCTGCATTCTTATGACAATAGCCACACCGAGCCACCAGTATTCTACCCTGTTTATACCTGTAATGTCATGCCTAGTATATCTGCACTGTGATTGGACACTCGGACCGTGGCTGACTCGTGTTATGCTTCATAGACGTTTATGGTACTTGGTAAACTTTGTGGTCATGGTAAGTGGCACATGCCAACTTTGTCAAGACATTGCGCACAATAGCCGTACCAAGCCACCGGTTTTTTACCTTGTCTATACCTACAAGGTCATGCCTAGTACATCCGAACTGTGATTGGGCACTCTGACTGTGGCTGACTTGTGTTACGATTCGTATAAGTTAAACTCACTTGGTAAACTTTGTGGTCATGGTTAGTGGCACATGCCAACTTTGTCAAGGCATTGCGCACATTCGCACACCGAGCAACCAGTATTCTACCTTGTTTGAACCTGGAAGATCATGTCTAGTACATCCGCACTGAGATTGGACACTCTGACCGTGGCTGACTCGTGTTATGGTCAATAGAAGTAAAAGTTACCTGGATACATTTATGGTCAGTGGCACATGCCAACTCTGTCAAGGCATTGGCACAGTAGCCACACAGAGCCACCAGTATTCTACCTTGTTTATATCTGCAAGGTCATGCCCAGTATATCTGCACTGTGAATGGACAATCTGAACGTGGCTGACTCGTGTTATGATTCATAGCCGTTCAAGGTTCTTGGTAAACTTTGTGGTCATGGTCAGTGGCACATGCCAACTCTGTCAAGGCATTGGCACAGTAGCCACACAGAGCCACCAGTATTCTACCTTGTTTATATCTGCAAGGTCATGCCCAGTATATCTGCACTGTGAATGGACAATCTGAACGTGGCTGACTCGTGTTATGATTCATAGCCGTTCAAGGTTCTTGGTAAACTTTGTGGTCATGGTTAGTGGCACATGCCAAATTTTTCAAGGCATTGCGCACAATAGCCGTGCCAAGACACGGGCTTTTTACCCTGTTTAAACCTGAAAGGTCATGCATGTTAGATGTGCACTGTGATTGGGTACTCTGACCGTGGCTGACTTGTGTTATGATTCGTATAAGTTAAAGTCACTTGGTAAACTTTGTGGTCATGGTCAGTGGCACATGCCAACCTTGTCAAGGCATTGCACACAATACCCACACCGAGCCACTAGTATTCTACCTTGATTGCACTTGCAAGATCATGCCTAGTACATCTGCGCTGTGATTGAACACTCTCACCGTGGCTGACTCGTGTTATGATTCATGGCCGTTTAAGGTACATGGTAAACTTTGTGGTCAAGGTCAGCGGCACATGCCAACTTTATCAAGGCATTGCGCACAATAGCCACACCAAGCCACCAGTATTCTACCTTGTTTGTACCTGCAAGCTCATGCCTAGTACATCTGCACTGTGATCGGACACTATGACCGTGGCTAACTCGTGTTATGACCAATAGAAATGAACGTCACTTGTATACATTTGTGGTCATGCTCAGTGGCACGTGCCAACTTTGTCAAGGCATTGCACAAAATACCCACACCAAACCACCAGTGTTCTACCTTGTTTGTACCTACAAGATCATGCCTAGTACATCTGCATTGTGATTGGACGCTCTGACAGTGGCTGACTTGTGTTATGATTCATAGCCGTTTAAGGTACTCGGTAAACTTTGTGGTCATGGTCAGTGGCACATGCCAACTTTGTCAAGACATTGCGCACAATAGCCACGCTGAGCCATTAGTATTCTACCTTGTTTGTACATGCAATATCATGCTGAGTACATCTGCGCTGTCATTGGACACTCTGACCATGGCTGACTGGTGTTATGATCAATACAAGTAAAAGTCACTTGGATACATTTGTGGTCATAGTCAGCGGCACATGCCAACTTTGTCAGGGCATTGCGCACAATAGCCACACCGAGCCAGTAGTAGTCTACCTTGTTGATACCTGCAAGGTCATGCCCAATATATATGCACTGTAATTGGACACTCTCATCGTGGCTGACTCGTGTTATGATTCATAGCCGTTCAATGTACTTGGTAAACTTTGTGGTCATGGTCAGTGAAACATACCAACTTTGTCAAGGCATTGCGCACAATAGACATATCAAGCTACCAGTTTTTTACGTTGTTTATACCTGGAAGGTCATGCATATTAGAAGTGCGCTGTGATTGGGCACCCAGACCATGGCTGGCTCATGTTACGATTCGTAGAAATTAAAGTCACTTGGTAAGCTTTGTGATTATGGTCAGTGGCACATGCCAACTTTGTCAAGGCATTGCGCACAATAGCCACACCGAGCCACCAGTATCCTACCTTGTTTGAACCTGCAAGATCATGCCTAGTACATCTGCACTGTGATTGGACACTCTGACCGTGGCTGAATCGTGTTATGATCAATAGAAGTAAACGTCACTTGGATACATTTGTGGTCATGGTCAGTGGCACATGCCAACTTTGTCAAGGCATTGCGCACAATAGCCACACCAAGCAATCAGTATTATACCTTGTTTATACCTGCAAGGTCATGCCCAGCATATCTGCACTGTGATTGGACACTCTGACCGTAGCTGACTCGTGTTATAATTCGTAGCCGTTTAAGGTACTTGGTAAACGTTGTGGTCATGGTCAGTGGCACATGCCAACTTTGTCAAGGCATGGCATACAATAACCGTGCCAAGCCACCGGTTTTTAACTTGATTATACCTACAAGGTCATGCATATTAGATGTGCAATGTCATTGGGCACTCTGACCGTGGCTGAATCGTGTTACAATTTGTAGAATTTAAAGTCACTTGGTAAACTATGTGGTCATGGTCAGTGACACATGCCAACTTTGTCAAGGCATTGCGCACAATAGCCACACCGAGCCACCAGTATTCTACCTTGTTTGCACCTGCAAGATCATGCCTAGTACATCTGCACTGTGATCGGACACTCTGACCGTGGCTGACTTGTGTTATGATCAGTATAAGTAACAGTCACTTGGATCTATTTGTGGTCATGGTCAGTGGCACATGCCAACTTAGTCAAGGCATTGTGCACAATAGTCACACTGAGCCACCAGTATTATACCTTGTTTGTACCTGCAAGGTCATACACAGTATATCTGCAATGTGATTGGACATTCTGACCGTGGCTGACTCGTGTTAAGATTCATAGCCGTTTAAGGTACTTGATAGATTTTGTGGTCATGGTCAGTGGCACATGCCAACTTTGTCTAGGCATTGCGCACAGTCGCCGTGCCAAGCCACTGGTATTTGACCTAGATTATACCTGCAAGGTCATGCCTAGTACATCTTAACTGTGATTGGGTACTCTGACTATTGCTGACTCGTGTTACGATTCGTATACGTTAAAGTCTCTTGGTAAACATTGTGGTCATGATCACTGGCACATGCTAACTTTCTCAAGGCATTGCGCACAATAACCACACTGAGCCACAAGTATTCTACCTTGTCTGTACCTGCAAGATCATGCATAGTACATATGCACTGTGATTGGACACTGACTGTGGCTGACTCGTGTTATGATTCATAGCCGTTTAAGGTACTTGGTAAACTTTGTGGTCATGGTCAGTGCCACATGCCAACATTGTCAAGGCATTGCGCAAAATAGCCGTACGAAGCCACCGATTCTTTACCTTGTTTGTACCTGTAAGGTCATGCATATTAGATGTGCACTGTGATTGGGTACTCTGATCGTGGCTAACTCGTTTTACGATTTGTATAAGTTAAAGTCACGTGATAAACGTTGTGGTCATGGTCAGTGGCACATACCAACTTTGTCAGTATATTGCACACAACAGCCACACCGAGCCACCAGTATTCTACCTTGTTTGTATCTGCAAGGTCATGCCCAGTATATCTGCACTATGACTGGACATTTGGACCGTGGCTGACTCGTGTTAAGATTCATAGCCGGTTAAGGTACTTGGTAAACTTTGTGGTCATGGTCAGTGGCACATGCCAACGTTGTCAATGCATTGCACACAATAGCCACACCAAGCCACCAGTATTCAACCTTGTTTTCACCTGCAAGATCATGCCTAGTACATCTGCACTGTGATTGGACACTCTGACCGTGGCTGACTTGTGTTATGATCAATAGAAGTAAAAGTCACTTGGATGCATTTGTGGTTATGGTCAGTGGCACATACCAAAACTGTCAAGGCACTGCGCACAATAGCCACACCGAGCCACCAGTATTCTACCTTGTTTGTACCTGCGAGGTCATGCCCATTATATCTGCACTGTGATTGGACACTCTGACCGTGGCTTAATCGTGTTATGATTCAAAGCCATTTAAGGTACTTGGTAAACTTTGTGGTCATGGTCAGTGGCACATGCCAACTTTGTCAAGGCATTGCGCACAATAGCCACACCGAGCCACCAGTTTTATACCTTCTTTGAACCTGCAAGATCATGCCTAGTACATTTGTACTGTGATTGGACACTCTGACCGCGGCTGATTTGTGTTATGATCAATAGAAATAAAAGTCAGTTGGATACATTTGTGGTAATGGTCAGTCGCACATGCCAACTTTGTCTTGGCATTGCGCACAATAGCCACACTGAGCCACCATGATTCTACCTTGTTTGCACTTGCAAGATTATGCCTAGTACATCTGCAATGTGATTCGACACTCTGGCCGTGGCTTTTCGTGTTATGGTCAATAGAAGTAAAAGTCACTTGGATACATCTGTGGTTATGGTCAGGGGAACATGCCAACTTTGTCAAGGCATTGCACACAATAGCCAAACCGAGCCACCAGTATTATACCTTGATTATACCTGCAAGGTCATGCCCAGTATATCTGCACTGTGAGTGGACACTCTGACCGTGGCTTACTCGTGTTATGATTCATAATCGTTTAAGGTACTTGGTAAACTTTGTGGTCATGGTCAGTGGCACATGCCAACTTTGTCAAGGCATTGCGCACAATAGCCGTGCCAAGCCACCGGTTTTTTACCTTGTTCATACCTGCAAGGTCATGCATTTTAGATGTGTACTGTGATTGGGCACTCTGACCATGGCTGACTCGTGTTACGATTCATAGAAGTTAAAGTCACTTGGTAAAATTTAGGGTCATGGTCAGTGGCACATGCCAACTTTGTCAAGGCATTGCGCACAATGGCCATACCGAGCCACCAGTTTCGTACCTTGTTTGTACCTGTAAGATCATGCCTAGTACATCTGCACTGGGATCGGACACTCTGACCGTGGCTATCTCGTGTTATGGTTTATAGCCGTTTAAGGTACTTGGTAAACATGGTGTTAATGGTCAGCGGCATATGCCAACTTTGTCAAGACATTGCGCACAATAGCCATGCAAAGCCACCGGTTTTTTACCTTGTTTTGTACCTGCAAGGTCATGCCTAGTACATCTGAACTGTGACTGGGCACTCTGACCGTTGCTGACTCGTGTTACGATAAGTAGACGTTAAAGTCACTTGGTAAACTTTGTGGTCATGGTCAGTGGAACATGCCAACTTTGTAAAGTCATTGCGCACAGTAGCCACACCGAGAGAGCAGTATTCTACCTTGTTTGTACCTGCAAGATCATGCCTCGTACATCTGCAATATGATTGGACACTCTGACCATGGCTGACTCGTGTTTTGATTAATAGAAGTAAAAGTCACTTGGATACGTTTGTGGTCATGGTCAGTGGCACATGCCAACTTTGTCAAGGCATTGCGCACAATAGCCACACCGAGCCACTGTGATTGGACACTGTGACCGTGACTGACTCGTGTTACGAGTCATAGCCGTTTAAGGTACTCAGTAACCTTTGTGGTCATGGTCAGTGGCACATGCTAACTTCATCAAGGCGCACAATAGCCATGCTAAGCCACCAGTTTTTGTGGCTGACTTGTGTTACGATTCGTAGAAGTTAAAGTCACTGGGTAAACTTTGTGGTCATGGCCAGTGGCACATGCCAACGTTGTCAAGGCATTGCGCACAATAGCCATGCCAAGCCACCGGTTTTTTATCTTGTTTATACCTGCAAGGTCATGCATATTAGATGTGCACTGTGATTGGGCACTCTGACCGTGATTGACTCGTGTTACGATTCGTAGAAGTTAAAGTCACTTGGCAAACTTTGTGGTCATTGTCAGTGCCACATGCCAACATTTTCAAGGCAGTGCGCACAATAGCCATTCCGAGCCACCAGTTTTCTACCTTGTTTATACCTGCAAGTTCATGCCCATTATATCTAAACTAGGATTGGACACTCTGCCCGTGGCTGACTCGTGTTATGATTCATAGTTGTTTAAGGTACTTGGTAAACTTTGTGGTCATGGTCACTGGCACATGCCCTCTTTGTCAAGGCATTGCGCACAATAGCCGTGCCAAGCCACCGGTTTGTTACCTTGTTTACACCTGCAAGGTCATGCCTAGTACATCCGAACTGTGATTGGACACTCTGACTGTGGCTGACTCGTGTTACGATTCGTAAAAGTTAATGTCACTTGGAAAACTTTGTGGTCATGGTCAGTGGCACATGCCAAGTTTGTCAAGGCATTGCACGCAATATCCACACCGAGCCACCAGTATTCTACCTTGTTTGCACCTGCAAGATCATGCCTAGTACATTTGCACTGTGAGTGGGCACTCTGACCGTGGCTGACTTGAGTTATGATCAATAGAAGTAAAACTCACTTGGATACATTTGTGGTCATGGTCAGTGGCAAATGCCAACTTTGTCAAGGCATTGCCCACAATAGCCACACCGAGCCACCAGTATTATAGCTTATACGTGCAAGGTCCTGCCCAGTATATCTGCACTGAGATTGGACACTCTGACTGTGGCTGTCTCGTGTCATGATTCATAGCCGTTTAAGGTACTTGGTAAACTTTGTGGTCATGGCAGTCGCACATGCCAACTTTGTCAAGGCATTGCGCACAATAGCCGTACCAAGCTACCCGTTTTTTACCTTGCTTAAACCTGCAAGGTCATGCATATTAGATGTGCGCTGTGATTGGGCACTCTGACCGTGGCTGACTCGTGTTACGACTCGTAGAAGTTAATGTCACGTGGTAAACTTTGTGGTCATGGTCTGTGGCACATGCCAACTTTGTCAAGGCATTGCGCATAATAGCCACACCGAGCCACCAGTATTCTACCTTTTTTGAACCTTCAAGATCATGCCTACTATATCTGCACTGTGATTGCACACTCTGACCGTGGCTGTCTCGTGTTATGATCCAGAGAAGTAAAAGTCACTTCGATACATTTGTGGTCATGGTCAGTGGCACATGCCAACTTTGTCAAGGCATAGCGCAAAATAGCCACACCGAGCCACCAATATTTGACCTTGTTTGAACCTACAAGATCATGGCTAGTACATGTGCACTGTGATTGGACACTCTGACCGTGGCTGACTCGTGTTATGATTAATAGAAGTAAAGGTGACTTGGATACATTTGTCGTCATGGTCAGTGGCACATGCCAACTTTGTCAGGGCATTACACACAATAGCCACACCGAGCCACCCGTTTTCTACCTTTCTAATACCTGTAAGGTCATGCCCATCATATCTGCACTGTGATTTGACACTCTGACCGTGGCAGACTCATGTTATGATTCATGGCCAGTTAAGGTTCTTGGTGAACTTTGTGGTCATGGTCAGTGGCACACGCCAACTTTGTCAAGGCATTGCGCACAATAGCCGTGCCAGGCCACCGGTTTTATGCCTTGTTTATAACTGCAAGGTCATGCCTAGTACATCTGAACTGTGATTGGGCACTCTGACTGTGGCTGACTCGTGTTACAATTCATAGAAGTTAAAGTCACTTGGTAAACTTTGTGGTCATGGTCAGTGGTTCATGCCAACTTTGTCAAGGCATTGCGCACAAAAGCTGTGCCAAGCCACTAGTTTTTTACATTGTTTATACCTGCAAGGTTATGCCTAGTACATCTGAACTGTGATTGCGCACTCTGACCGTGGCTGACTCATGTTATGTTTCATAGAAGCTAAAGTCACTTGATAAGTTTTGTGGTCATGGTCAGTGGCACATGCCAACTTTGTCAAGGTATTGCGCAAAATAGCCACACGGGCCACCAGTATTCTACCTTGTTTGTACCTGCAATATTATGCCTAGTACATTTGCACTGTGATTGGACATTTGACCATGGCTGACTCGTGATATGATCAATAGAAATAAAAGTCACTTGGATGTATTCGTGGTCATGGTCAGTGGCAGGTGCAAACTCTGTCAAGGCATTGCGCAAAAACCCAACCGAGCCACTAGTATTCTACATCGTTTATACCTTCAATGTCATGCCCTCTATATCTGCACTGTGAATGGACACTCTGACCGTGGCTGACTCGTGTTATGATTCATAGCCGTACAATGTACTTGCTAAGCTTTGTGGTCATGTTCAGTGGCACATGCCAACTTTGTCAAGGTAATGCGCACAATAGCCGTGCCAAGCCACCGGGTTCTTACATTGTCTATACCTGCAAGGTCATGCCTAGTTCATCTGCACTGTGATTGGACATTCTGACCATGGCTGACTCGTGTTATGATCGATAGAAGTAAAAGTAACCTGGATACATTTGTGGTCATGGTCAGTGGCACATGCCAACATTGTCAGGGCATTACATACAATAGCCACAGCGAGCGACCAGTTTTCTACCTTTTTTATTTCTGTAAGGTCATGCCCAGTATACATGCACTGTGATTGGACACTCTGACCGTGGCTGACTTGTGTTATGATTCATAGCCGTTTAAGGTTTTTGGTAAACGTTGTGCTCATGGTCAGTGGCACATGCCAACTTTGTCAAGGCATAGCGCACAATAGCCGTGCCACGCCACCGGTTTTTCACCTTTTTATACCTGCACGGTCATGCCTAGTACATCTAAATGTGATCTGGCACTCTGACTGTGGCTGACCCGTGTTACGATTCGGAGAAGTTAAAGTCACTTGGTAAACTTTGTGGTCATGGTCAGTGGCACATGCCAACTTTGTCAAGGCATTGCGCCCAATAGCCGTCCCAAGACACCGAATTTTTCCCTATTTATACCTGCAATGTCATCCACATTAGATGTGAACTGTGATTGGGTACTCTGACCGTGGCTGACTCGTGTTGTGATTCGTATAATTTAAAGTCACTTGGTAATCTTTGTGGTCATGGTCAGTGGCACATGCCAACTTTGTCAATGCATTGCGCACAATAGCCACACCAAGCCACCGATATTATACCTTGTTTGCAATTGCAAGACCATGCCTAGTACATCTGCAATGTGATTGGACACTCTGACCATGGCTGATTTGTGTTATGATCAATAGAAGTAGAAGTCACTTGGGTACATTTGTGGTCATGGTCAGTGGCACATGCCAACTTTGTCAATGCATTGTGCACATTAGCCACACCAAGCCACCAGTATTCTACCTTGTTTATACCTGCAAGGTCATGCCCAGAATATCTGCACTGTGATTGGACACTCTGACCGTGGCTGACTCGTGTTATGATTAATAGCCGTTTAAGGTACTTGGTAAACTTTGTGCTCATGGTCAGTGGCACATGACAACTTTGTCAAGGCACTGCGCACAATAGCCGTGCCAAGCCACCGGTTTTTCACCTTTTTATACCTGCACGGTCATGCCTAGTACATCTACAGTGTGATTTGGCACTCTGACTGTGGCTGACCCGTGTTACGATTCGTAGAAGTTAAAGTCACTTGGTAAACTTTGTGGTCATGGTCAGTGGCACATGCCAACTTTGTCAAGGCATTGCGCACAATAGCCGTCCCAAGACACTGAAAATTTTCCCTATTTTTACCTGCAATGTCTTCCACATTAGATGTGCACTGTGATTGGGTACTCTGACCGTGGCTGACTCGTGTTATGATTCGTAGAATCTAAAGTCACTTGGTAATCTTTGTGGTCATGGTCAGTGGCACATGCCAACTTTGTCAATACATTGCGCACAATGGCCACACCGAGCCACCGGTATTCTACCTTGTTTGCAATTGCAAGACCATGCCTAGTACATCTGCACTGTGATTGGACACTCTGACCATGGCTGACTTGTGTTATGATGAATATAAGTAAAAGTCACTTGGGTACATTTGTGGTCACAGTCAGTGGCACATGCCAACATTGTCAATGCATTGCGCACATTAGCCACACCAATCCACCAGTATTCTACCTTGTTTATACCTGCAAGGTCATGCCCAATATATCTGCACTGTGATTGGACACCCTGACCGTGGCTGACTCGTGTTATGATTCATAGCCGTTTAAGGTACTTGGTAAACTTTGTGGTCATGGTCAGTGGCACATGCCAACTTTGTCAAGGCATTGCGCACAATAGCTGTGACAACCCACCGGTTTTTTACCTTGTTTATACCTGGAAGGTCATGCCTAGTACATCTGAACTGTGACTGGGCACTCTGACCGTGGCTGACTTGTGTTACATTCGTAGAAATCAAAGTCACTTGTTGAGCTTCGTGGTCATGGTCAGTGGCACATGCCAACTTTGTCAAGGCATTGCGCACAAAAGCCACACCAACCAGTAGTCTACATTGTTTGTACCTGCAATATCATTCCCAATACAGTTGCACCGTGAGTGGACACATTGACCGTCGCTGACTCGTGTTATGATCAATAGAAGTAAAAGTCACTTGGATATATACGTGGTCATAGTCAGTGGCACGTGCCAACTTTGTGAAGGCATTGCGCAAAATAGCCAACCGAGCCACCAGTATGCTACCTTGTTTATACCTGCAAGGTCATGCCCAGTACATCTGCACTGTGATTTAACACTCTGACTGTGGCTGACTCGTGTTATGATTCATAGCCGTTTAATGTACTTGGTATACGTTGTGGTCCTGGTCAGTGGCACATGCCAACTTTGTCAAGGCATTGCACACAATAGCCGTGCCAAGCCACTGGTTTATTACCTTATTTATACCTGCAAGGTCATGCATATTAGATGTACACTGTGATTGGGCACTCTGACCGTGGCTGACTTGTGTTACGATTCCTAGAAGTTAAAGGCACTTGGTAAAATTTGTGGCCACAGTGAGTGGCACATGCCAACATTATAAAGGCATTGCGCACACCGAGCCAGCAGTATTCTACCTTGTTTGCACCTGCAAGCTCATGCCTAGTACATCTGCACTTTGATTGGACACTCTGACAGTGGCTGACTCNTTTGTGGTCATGGTCAGTGGCACATGCCAAATTTGTCAAGGCATTGCGTACAATAGCCGTGCCAAGCCACCGGGTTTTTACCTTGTTTATACCTGTAAGGTCATGCATATTAGATGTGCAATGTAATTGGGCACTCTGACCGTGGGTGACTCATGTTACAATTCGTAGAAGTTAAAGTCACTTGGGACACTTTGTATTCATGGTCAGTGGCACATGCCAACTTTGTCAAGGCATTGCGCACAACAGCCCCAGCGAGCCACCAGTATTCTACCTTGTTAGTACTTACAAGATCATGCCTAGAACATATGCACTGTGATTGGACACTCTGACCGTGGCTGACTCGTGCTATGATCAATAGAAGCAAAAGTCACTTGGATACATTTGTGGTCATGGTCGGAGGCACATGCCAACTTTTTCAAGGCAATCCGCACAATAGCCATACCAAGCCACCATTATTCTAGCTTGTTTATACCTGTAAGGTCATTCCCAGTGCATCTGCACTGTGATTGGACACTCTGACTGTGGCTGACTCGTGTTATGATTCGTAGCTGTTTAATGTACTTGGTAAGCTTCGTGGTCATGGTTAGTGGCACATGCCAACTTTGTCAAGGCATTACGCACAATAGCCGTGCCAAGCCACCAATGTTCTGCCTTGTTTGCACCTGCAATATCATGCCTAGTACATTTGCACTGTGATTGGACACTCTGACCTTGGCTAACTTGTGTTATGATCAATAGAAGTAAATGTCACTGGGATACAACTGTGGTCATGGTCAGAAGCACATGCCAACTTTGTCAAGGCATTGCACACAATAGCCACACCGAGCTACTGGTATTCTACCTTGTTTACACCCGTACGTTCATGTCCAGTATATCTGCACTGTGATTGGACATTCTGACCGTGGCTGACTCGTGTCATGATTTATAGCCATTTAAGGTACTTGGTAAACTTTGTAGTCATGGTACGTGGCACATGCCAACTTTTTCAAGGCATTACGCACAATAGTCGTGCCAAGCCATCAGTTTTTTACCTTGTTTATACCAGCAAGGTCATGCCTAGTACATCTGAACTGTGATTGGGCATGTCAAAAGAATGCAGATGCGAGAGCAGCAGCAGCAGAAGCAGGTAGAAGCGTCCGGACATGCAAGCGTATATCAGTAGAGTGACGTAGGCGAGAGCGGTCCGAGGAATTAGTCGCGAAAGCTGATACACGTTGAGACGCGAGGTAGCTGGGGTAGACAGGTTGATGTGAGAGAGAGTGCTAGCGAGATGAGTGATGGTTGGCGGAGTATGAGAGCTGAGCGAAGGAGCGAGAGTGACGGAGCGAAGCGTTGAGGGGGGGCTGGCAAAGACAAAGAATGCGAGGAGCGAGCAGAGCGAAGACACGGCGGTGAAGCCGTGGAACCAAAGGGGAACAGGATGAGTAGAACTGTTCTGGTTAGACTAGGGAGGGACTGAACATCCTTTGTCTACACAACAGAACAGGACAAAATAACTATTAACGGCTTCTTTCCGCTAGCAGGATGCGTGGCGACGTGGTCGCTTATTAGAGGCGGCTCGACTCTGGTGGAACGGTCGTGACCGACCAGCCGTTACCGAGAGAGGTTCGGTGCGAGAACCATAACCAGGATCGAGAGCTAGGATTATCCGGGGAGTGAAGAGCACCTTGTCTGAGTCACATTTCTGACAGGGCAGTCTGACTGTGGCTGACTCATGTTACGATTCGTAGAAGTTACTTGGTAAACTTTGTGGTCATGGTCAGTGGCACATGCCAACTTTGTCAAGGTATTGCGCACATTCGCACACTGAGCCACCAGTATTCTACCTAGTTTGAACCTGCAAGATCATGCCTAGTACATCTGCACTGTGATTGGACACTCTGACCGTGGCTGACTTGTGTTATGATCAATAGAAGTAAAAGTCACCTGGATATATTTGTGGTAATGGTCAGTGGCAAATGCCTACTTTGTCAAGGCATTGGCACAGTAGCCACACCGAGCCACCAGTATTCTACCTTGTTTATACCTGCAAGGTCATGCCCATTATATCTGCACTGTGAATGGACACTCTGATCGTGGCTGACTCATGTTATGATTCATAGCTGTTTAAGGTACTTGGTAAACTTTGTGGTCATGGTCAGTGGCACATGCGAACTTTGTCAAAGCATTGCGCACAATAGCCTTGCCAAGACATTGGGGTTTACCCTGTTTATACCTGCAAGGTCATGCATATTAGATGTGTACTGTGATTGGGTACTCTGACCGTGGCTGACTGGTGTTATGATTGGTAGACGTTAAAGTAACTCTGTAAACTTTGTGGTTATGGTCAGTGCACGTGCCAACCTAGTCAAGGCATTGCGCACAATAGCCACACCGAGCCACCAACACTCTACCTTGTTTGTAACAGCAAGATCATGCCTAGTACATTTGCACTGTGATTGGACACTACCACCGTGGCTGACGCGTGTTATGATTTGTAACCGTTTAAGGTACTTGGTAAACTTTGTGGTTATGGTCAGTGGCACATGCCAACTTGGTCAAGGCATTGCGCACAATAGCCACATCGAGCCACCAGTATTCTACCTTGTTTGTACCTGCAAGATCATGCCTAATACATCTGCATTGTGATTGGATACTCTGACCGTGGCTGACTCGTGTTATGATTCATAGCCGTTCAATGTACTTGGTAAACTTTGTGGTCATGGTCAGTGGCACATACCAACTTTGTCAAGACATTGCGCACAATAGCCGTACAAAGCCACCGGTTTTTTACCTTGTTTGTACCCGCAAGATCATGCATGTTATATGTGAGCTGTGACTGGGCACTCTGACCATGGCTGACTCGTGTTACGATTCGTAGAAGTTTAAGTCACTTGGTGAACTTTGTGGTCATGGTCAGTGGCACATGCCAACTTTGTCAAGGCATTGCGCACAATAGCGACACCGAGCCACCAGTATTCTACCTTGTTTGAACCTGCAAGATCATTCCTAGTACATCTGCATTGTGATTGGACACTCTGATCGTGGCTGACTCGTGTTATGATCAATAGAATTAAAAGTCACTTGGATATATTTGTGGTCATGGTCAGTGGCACATGCCAACTTTGTCAATTTATTGCGCATAATAGCCACAACGAGCCACCAGTATTCTACCTTGTTTATACCTGCAAGGTCATGCCTAGTATATTTGCACTGTGATTGGGCACTCTGACTGTGGCTGACTCGTGTTATGATTAATAGCCGTTTAAGGTACTTGGTAAACTTTGTGGTCATGGTCAGTGGCACATGCCACCTCTGTCAAGGCATTGCATACAATAGCCGTGCCAAGCCACCGGTTTTTTACCTTGTTTATACCTGTAAGGTCATGCATATTAGATGTGCAATGTCATTGGGCACTCTGACCATGGCTGACTCGCGTTACAATTTGTAGAAGTTAAAGTTGTCAGAAGAATGCAATGAGCAAGGAGAGCAGGAGCAAGAGCAAGCAGAGGCAATGAAGCAAGCTGACGTAACGTAGTGAAGTGACAGAAGCAGAGCGGTGAGAGAAGGCCCATGGATGTAGTCACCTTGTCCCAAGAGGATGCAAGGCACTGGAGCTCCGAGGTAGACTGAGCGCAGATGAGAGAACTTGAGAGCAAAGCAAGGGAGGCGTCGGAAGCGAAAGGTTAAGGGTGGCGAAGCGAATAGCCTTGAGGAGACAGTGGTGGGTGAAGGTAATGGACGCGAGAGGCGAGCAGAGCGAGTACACGGTGGTGAAGCCGCGGGACCAAAGGGGAACAGGATGAATAGAACTGTTCTGGTTAACTCGAGGGAATGAGCATCCTCGGTATAAAAAGGACATGATAGGACAAATGAGCAAATCAACGGCTTCTTTCCGCTAGCCGGACGCGAGTGACAGGTGTCACTTTATTAGTGGATGACTTGTCCAAAGGGTCTGAACGGTCGAGCAACCGGAGAGCCGTTGGGCAAGGTGGTTCAGTCATGGGAATTGAACCGTTATTGCGACCGAGATATTTTCTTCTCTTGTCAAGGCTTCATTTCTGACACCTCCCTTGAAGCTTGACAAGAGGTAAGAGAGCAAGAGGCAGATCAAGGGTAGTGGCGTTCCCAATATTCCACCCCATTGGATGAAGTGGGAGACGGGGGAGTGCGAGGCCGTTCTTTGATGGCTCGAAGTTCTTCTTCTTCCTCCATTCTCCTGTGATCTCGGATGAAGGGTTGCAGCTGGAATCGTCGTTCCTCCAGAAGTTCATTGTATGGAGGAGGGTCAAGTGCAGCCGGACAAGGATCAGGGGATTCCGCTCCTCTGCTTGAACAGTAATCCCTGAGGCCGTGGATGGTCCGGAAGGCAGCTTGATGACGATGTGCTGCAGTGATAGGGTGGAATTCATCGTAAGTGCTCATGTAGAGAACTCCTCTCAGTTGAGTTTGGGCAATGACATACTCCCTTATTCCTCATGCGGTTCTGCAGGCTTCTCTGCTTCCAACATCTCGTATCACGTCAAGTAGATTGTATCCATGTATCTCCAGGGTGGCAATTTCACGGCGCCGTTGGCGGCGCCATCGCTCAAAGTTATGCCTCCCATCAGGTGCGAAGCAGAGTGGAGAAGTGTTGTTGGTTAGGGAGGCAACTTCATTGTAAAGCAGGATGGTGCGTCGTTGCTCTTCCATCGAGGAGGAGAAGTGTTGAAGATGGGACGACCAGGAATTTGAGGACAATCAGATTTTTCAGGAGGGTTCATGTTGAAGCGATGGACCTGATGTTGCAGATGAATTATGGCAGAGGAAAAGGATGGCGGAATTGGGCAAATCCGACTTGTGGAAGTTTCAGCGTGGGCGCAGGTCGTCGCGGAACGGGCAATGCGACCGGGCGGATCCTTGTGCTGAGCGAAAGGAGCAAAAGCGGATGACGGCCCGATAATTGACGGGGTGGGCGCAGGGACGAAACCACATGTATTCCGAGGTAGAGGAGTAGATTAGGGGAGGACAGAAGCCAACGTGCCGTGAGAAATCTGTTTCCGGCGTGGGTGCAGGCTGCTGCGAAGCGCGCAGTTAGCTCATGCAGATCATTGTGCTGGTCACAGATGCTGATGATGAGGAGGCAAAGGCTGATAAAAGAGGAGTGGCCGTAGGGGCAAGACCTCGTGCGTTGCTGAAATAGAGGTGGTAGAATGCAGCAAGGCGAAGGAAGGTGCCAATGCGCCGAGAGAAATCTGCTGTCGGTGTGGGTGCAGGCTACTGCGAAGCGGGCAGTCAGCTCGTGCAGATCCTTGTGCTGGTCCTATATGCGGATGATGAGGATCAGACGATGCTGAAAAAGGAGTGGGAGCAGGGGCAAAACCAGGTACGTTGCAGAACTTTTTGGCGTGGGCGCAGGTCGGTGCGAAGCAGGCGATGTGACCGGGCGGATCCTTGTGCCGAGCTGATGATGCGGGGACGGGATTAGAGGCAGCTGATGGCTGAGTGGGCGCAGGGGCAAAACCACGTGTACTGATGACAAAGGCTGAGGAAGACTGATGAGAAGGCGGCACGGACGATGCTGAGAGCGGCTCGAAGAAGACAGATGATGAGGAGGGCTGAGGACATAGGGTGATGACGCGAAGAAGGGAAGGCTGGTGGAGTTGATGCGCACGTGACGGAGGCAGAAGATGGAGGTCGCGGCAAGGAGAGGATGGCGGCAAGATGAGGCAACCAGGTGCTCTGCTTTCAAGAGAGTGACAGCTTGTTCCACAGTTGGCCCGAGACCAACGGGCAGGAAGACCAGCGGTGTCGGATATCATGTTGGCTATACGAGACTGATTGCAGCAAATGGAGTCATACGGCGAGCAGAGAATTTAGTCCGCTGATGTCAGTAGAGTGACGGCTTGTTCCCCAATTGGCTCGCAATGGGAGCACGAAGAATGGTGGTATCCGATGTCATAGCGGCAGGCATTGCACTTGTGCTGCTGACGATGCGAGACAGCGGTGCGAGGATGTGGTGTGGTACAACGAGTGTGAGGAGACTGATGTCGCAGGGGCAGATGGTGGAGATGAGGAAGATGAGAGGAGAGGAGGAGAGCGGAGGTGCTTGCAAGGTTGACGAGAAGAGAGGTAGCCGGTGACGAGCGACAACGAAGCTTCCAAGAAGTTGACGGCAAGCGGTAGCTTGGGAGCTGCTTGCAGCTATTGTTAACGACGCGTCATCAATTTGTTGGCCACGGGTGCGGAATGGGCGCAGGGCTTTCTGAGGATGACGAGGCGTTGGTTCAGCGTGAGGAGCACTTCAAGCGGTGCTGCTGATGTCAGCTACTAGTGAAGCGAAGGAGCGTGAAGTGGCGGTGACAGCGATGGGGAGGTGCAGATTTGAGAGGGGACGCAATGGAGGCAGTAGAGCGATGACTTGGTCGCGAGGTACCAGGTGATGTCCCCTGAAGCTCTGATACCATGTCAGAAGAATGCAATGAGCAAGGACTGCAAGAGCTGAAGCAAGCAGAAGCAATGAAGCAAGCTGACGTAACATAGTGAAGTGACGGAATCAGAGCGGTGAGAGCCGGCCCAAGGAGTTAGTCGCAGAGTCGCAAGAGGAAGCGAGGCACTGGAGCCCCGAGGTAGACCGAGCGCAGATGAGAGAACTTGAGATCGAAGCGAGGAAGGCGTCGGAAGTGAAAGGTTAATGGTGGTGAAGAGAAGAGCCGTGAGGAGACAGTGGTGGGCAGATGCAATGGACGCGAGAGGCGAGCAGAGCGAAGACACGGCGGCGAAGCTGCGGAACCAAAGGGGGACAGAAAGAATAGAACTGTGCTGGTTAACTCAAGGGAATGAACATCCTCGGTATAAAAGGGACAGATCAGGACAAATGAGCAAAGCAACGGCTTTTTTCTGCTAGCCGGACGCGGGTGACAGGTGTCACTTTATTAGGGGATGACTTATCCGAAGGGTCTGAATGGTCGAGCGACCGGAGAGCCGTTGGGAAAGGTGGTTCAGTCATGATGAGAACCGTTCTTGAGACCGAGATATTTTCTTCTCTTGTCACGGCTTCATTTTTGACAAAAGTCACTTGGTAAACTATGTGGTCATTGTCAGTGGCACATGCCGACTTTGTCAAGGAATTGTGCACAATAGCCACACCGAGCCACCAGAATTCTACCTTGTTTACACCTGTAAGATCATGCCTAGTACATCTGCACTGTAATTGGACACTCTGGCTGTGGCCGACTTGTGTTATGATCAGTAGAAGTAAAAGTCACTTAGATACACTTGTGGTCATGGTCAGTGGCACATGCCAACTTTGTCAAGGCATTACGCACAATAGTCATACCGTTACCAGTATTTTACCTTGTTTGTACCTGCAAGGTCATGCCTAGTATGTCTGCACTGTGATTGGACACTCTGAACATGGCAGTGTTAAGATGCATAGCCGTTTAAGGTACTTGGTAGACTTTGTGGTCATGGTCAGTGGCACATGTCAGCTTTGTAAAGGCATTGCGCACAGTAGCCGTGCCAAGCCACCGGTTTTTGACCTTGTTTATACCTGCAAGGTCATGCCTAGTACATTTCAAGTGTGATTGGGCACTCTGACCGTGGCAGACCTGTGTTACGATTCGTATAAGTTAAAGTCACTTGGTAAACATCGTGGTCATGGTCAGAGGCACATGCCAACTTTGTCAAGGCATTACGCACAATAGCCACACCGAGCCACCCGTATTCTCCCGTGTTTGCACCTGCAAGATCATGCCTAGTAAATCTGCACTGTGATTGGACACTCTCACCGTGGCTGACTCGTGTTATGATCAGTAGAAGTAAAAGTCAATTGGATACATTTGTGGGCATGGTCACTGGCACATGCCAACTTTGTCAAGATATTGCGCACAATAGCCACACCGAGCCACCAGTATTCTACCTTGATTGTACATACAAGGTCATGCCCAGCATATTGGCACTGTGATTGGACACTCTGACCGTGGCTGACTTGTGTTATGATTCATAGCTGTTTCTTGTACTTGTTAAACTTTGTGGTCATGGTCAGTGGCACATGCAAATATTGTCAAGGCATTGCATACAATAGCCGTGCCAAGCCACCGGGTTTTTACCTTCTTTATACCTGCAAGGTCATGCATATTAGATGTGCAATGTCATTGGGCACTCTGACCGTGGCTGACTCGTGTTACAATTTGCAGAAGTTAAAGTCACTTGGTAAACAATGTGGTCATGGTCAGTGGCACATGCCAACTTTGTCAAGGCATTGCGCACAATAGCCACACCGAGCCACCAGTATTCTACCTTGTTTGCACCTGCAAAATCATGCTTAGTACATATGGACTGTGATTAGACACTCTGACCGTGGCTGACTTGTGTTATGATCAGCTGAAGTAAATGTCACTTGGATACATTTGTGGTCATGGTCAGTGGTACATGCCAACTTTGTCAAGGCATTGCGCACAATAGCCACACCGAGCCACCAATATTCTACCTTGTCTGAACCTGCAAGATCATGCCTAGTACATCTGCACTGTGATTGGACACTCTGACCATGGCTGACTTGTGTTATGATCAATAGAGGTAAAAGTCACTCGGATACATTTGTGGTCATTGTCATTAGCACATGCCAACTTTGTCTTGGCGTTGCGCACAAAAGCCTCACCGAGCCACCAGTATTATACCTTGTTTGCATCTGCAAGATCATGCCTAGTACATATGCACTGTGATTGGACACTCTAACCGTGGCTTTTTGTGTTATGATCAATAGAAGTAAAAGTCACGTGGATAAATTTGTGGTCATGGTCAGTGGCACATGCCAACTTTGTCAAGGCATTGCACAGAATAGCCAAACCAAGCCACATGTATTATACCTTGTTTATACTTGTAAGGACATGCCCAGTACATCTGCACTGTGACTGGACACTCTGACCGTGGCTGACTCGTGTTATGATTCATATCTGTCTAAGGTACTTGGTAAACTTGTGGTCATGGTCAGTTGCACATGCCAACTTTGTCAAGGCATTGCGCACAATAGCCGTGCCAAGCTACCGGTTTTTACCTTGTTTACACTGGCAAGATCATGCATATAAGATGTGTTATGTGATAGGACACTTTGGCCATGGCTGACTCGTGTTACGATTCGTAGAAGTTAAAGTCACTCGGTAAACGTTGTGGTCATGGTCAGTGGCACATGCCACCTTTGTCTAGGCATTGCGCACAATAGCCACACCGAGCCACCAGTTTTCTATCTTGTTTGTACCTGTAGTATCATGCCTAGTACATCTGCACTTTGATTGGACCCTCTGACCGTGGCTGACTCGTGTTATGATCAATGGAAGTAAAATTCACTTGGATATATTTGTGGTCATGGTCAGTAACACATGCCAACTTTGTCAATGCATTACACACAATAGCCACACCGAGCCACCCGTATTCTACCTTGCCTATACCAGCAAGGCCATGCCCAGTATATCTGCACTGTGACTGGACAATCTGACCGTGGCTGACTCGTGTTATGATTCATAGCCGTCTAAGGTACTTGGTAAACTTTGTGGTCATGGTCAGTGGCACATGCCAGCTTTGTCAACGTATTGCGCACAATAGCCGTGCCAAGCCACCGGCTTTTTACCTTGTTTGTACCTGTAAGGTCATGCCTAGTACATCTGAACTCTGATTGGGCACTATGACTGTGGCTGACCCGTGTTAGGATTCGTAGAAGTTAAAGTCACTTGGTAAACTTTGTGGTCATGGTCAGTGGCTCATGCCAACTTTGTCAAGGCATTGCGCACAATAGCCACACCGAGCCACCAGTATTCTACCTTTTTTTAACTTGCAAGATCATGCCTAGTACATCTGCACTGTGATTAAACACTCTGACCGTGGCTGGCTCATGTTATGATTCATAGCAGTTTAAGGTACTTGGTAAACGTTGTGGTCATGGTCTGTGGCACGTGCCAACTTTGTCAAGGCAGTTCGCACAACAGCTGTGCCAAGCCAGCAGTGTTTTACCTTGTTTATACCTATAAGGTCATGCATATAAGACGTGCAATGTGATTGGACACTCTTACCGTGGCTGACTCGTGTTACAATTCGTAGGAATTAAAGTCACGTGGTAAACTTTGTGGTCATTTTCAGTGGCACATGCCAAATTTGTCAAGGCATTGCACACAATAGCCACACCGAGCCACCAGTATTCTACCTTTTTTNNNTGTTATGATTCATAGCCGTTTAAGGTACTTGGTAAACGTTGTGGTCATGGTCAGTGGCACGTGCCAACTTTGTCAAGGCAGTTCGCACAACAGCCGTGCCAAGCCAGCAGTTTTTTACCTTGTTTATACCTATAAGGTCATGCATATAAGACGTGCAATGTGATTGGACACTCTTACCGTGGCTGACTCGTGTTACAATTCGTAGGAATTAAAGTCACGTGGTAAACTTTGTGGTCATTTTCAGTGGCACATGCCAAATTTGTCAAGGCATTGCACACAATAGCCACACCGAGCCACCAGTATTCTACCTTTTTTGCACCTGGAAGAACATGCCTAGTACATCTGCACTGTGATTGGAGACTCTGACCGTGGCTGACTCGTGTTATGCTCAATAGAAGTAAAAGTCACTAGGATACATTTGTGGTCATGGTCAGTGGCACAAGCTAACTATGTCAAGGCATTGCGCACAATAGCCACACCGAGCCACCAGTATTCTAACTTGTTTGTACCTGCAAGGTCATGCCCATTACATCTGCACTGTGATTGGACACTCTGACCTTGGCTGAATCATGTTATGATTCATAGCCGTTTAAGGTACTTGGAAAACTTTGTGGTCATGGTCAGTGGCACATGCCAACTTTGTCAAGACATTGACACAATAGCCACACCAAGCCACCAGTATTCTACCTTGTTTTCACCTGTAAGATCATGTTTAGTACATGTGCACTGTGATAGGACACTCTGGTCGTGGCTGACTTGTGCTATGATCAGTAGGGGTAAAAGTCACTTAGATACACTTGTGGTCATGGTCAGTGGCACATGCCAACTTTGTCAAGGCATTGCGCACAATAGCCACACCGTTACCAGTTTTTTACCTTGTTTGTACCTGCAAGGTCATGCCCAGCATACTTGCACTATGATTGGACACTCTGACCATGGCAGTATTAATATGCATAGCCGTTTAAGGTACTTGGTAGACTTTGTGGTCATGGTCAGTGGCACATGTCTACTTTGTAAAGGCATTGCGCACAGTATCCGTGCCAAGCCACCGGTTTGTGACCTTCTTTATACTTGCAAGGTCATGCCTAGTACATCTAAACTGTGATTGGGAACTCTGACTGCGGCTGACTCCTGTTACGATTCGTATAAGTTAAAGTCACTTGGTAAACATTGTGGTCATGGTCAGTGGCACATGCCAACTTTGTCAAGGCATTACGCACAATAGCCACACCGAGCCACCAGTATTTTACCTCGTTTGCACCTGTAAGATCATGCCTAGTACATCTGCACTGTGATTGGACACTCTCACCGTGGCTGACTCGTGTTATGATCAGTAGAAGTAAAAGTCACTTGGATTCATTTGTGGGCATGGTCTGTGACACATGCCAACTTTGTCAAGACATTGCGCACAATAGCCACACCGAGCCACCAGTATTCTACCTTTATTGTACATGCAAGGTCATGCCTAGTATATTGGCACTGTGATTGGACACTCAGACCGTGGCTGACTTGTGTTATGGTTCATAGCCGTTTATGGAACATGTTAAACTTTGTGGTCATGGTCAGTGGCACATGCCAACTTTGTTAAGGCATTGCATACAATAGCCGTGCCAAGCCACCGGGTTTTTACCTTCTTGATACCTGCAAGGTCATGCATATTAGATATGCAATGTCATTGGCCACTCTGACCATGGCTGACTCGTGTTACAATTTGTAGAAGTTAAAGTCACTTGGTAAACAATGTGGTCATGGTAAGTGGCACATGCCAACTTTGTCAAGGCATTGCGCACAATAGAGACACCGAGCCAGCAGAAGTCTACCTTGTTTGCACCTGCAAGATCATGCTTAGTACATATGCACTGTGATAAGACACGCTGACCGTGGCTGACTTGTGTTATTAGCTGTGGAAGTAAATGTCACTTGGATACATTTGTGGTCATGGTCAGTGGCACATGCCAACTTTGTCTAGGCATTGCGTACAAAAGTCACACCATTACCAGTATTCTACCTTGTTTGTACCTGGAAGGTCATGCCCAGTAAACTTGTACTGTGATTGGACATACTTATCAGGAATTTGAGAGGGGAAGAGTGCAATACGGGAAGGCTCGTGGCGCTGCTTGACACAAGTTATGAGTTGAGCAGGTTGGCAGTAACAAGTTGTGGAGGTGAGCGATGCAAGACAGGCAGTTGACCGAGGATGGAAGCGATGGCAGCTGCAAGATTGATGAAGGAAAATGATTGATTGATAGAATAGCGGACGCAATCATACATTGATCTAAGCTACCTTAAAGTAGTGTTTATTGGCTTCGCTAGGACCCATGTGAGGTGGAAGTGCTAGTTCGTGTTCGTTGAGGGACATGTTGCGATGGTTTTACCGGAGCGCAATTTGTCGGGTTCCTCCAAGACTCTTGGTTGTACATATCCGTTGAGATTCATGCGGCTCTTTTGTTGTTGGTGTTCGGATGTGCTCCGGTCTTCGCGCTGGTTTCTCTTCTTTCATTTCTGATACCTCCCGTGAAGGGAAACCAACATGGAAGCCTCAGGTGTCTCTGGTCCTGAGACCTAGAAGATATACCAGGGTCGCATGTTGCGCCTGGTCTAGGACTTTTGTGAAGATGTCAGCCCTGTTGGCCTTTGAGGCTACATGCTAAACCAAGAGTTCTTTTGCGTGCACCTTCTCCCTGATGAAGAAGTAGCGCAGCTCAATGTGCTTGGTTTGCCCATGGTAGACTGGATTCTCTGTGAGGGCGATGGTGCTTCGATTGTCTCACCATAGGACTGGGAGTGGTTGCGGATATCCAAGGTCTTGTAGCAGGTGTTTAACCAAATGGCTTCTTGGGCAGCCATGGTACGTGCACATAGTTCTGCTTTGCAGGATGAAAGCAAAACAATAGAGGACCTGGTGGATCGCCAGCTGAACAGTCCACAGCCAATGTGAAAGCCGTATCCTTGTGACAATTTTTGGTTGGCTTCATCATCTGCCCAGGAGGAGTCGCTGTATCCTTCCAATGTTATCGGCTGAGTTCCTCCCAGCTCAAGCTAGAAGGAGGCAGTCTCACCTAGGTACCTCAGGACTCGCTTAGCTGCCTTCCAGTNCTGGTCACTGTGGTTTCCGTCTCCAACGTATCGTGACAGAACACTGAGAGGGAAGGCAAGGTCAGGGCGAGTGCAGACCATAGCATACATCAGTGATCCCACCAGTTCAGGATAGGGTTTTGGAGAAGGCGATGAGACTGTGTATGCTGGCGAGGTAAGCTTGTGGTCCACTGTCATGGGTGTTGGAGCTCTGTTGCTGTTCTCAAGCCCAAAATGCTTCAGGAGTAAGGCAATGTAGGGTTCTTGGGAACAGAGTGATGAGTCGCTTCTCCTGATCCCTCTTGATATCAATTGCAAGATAATGGGTTAGTTCTCCAAGATCTTTCATGGTAAAACGCCTCAGGAGTGCTTGCTTCAGATCCAGGAGAGCACTGAGATTGTTGGAGATGAGAGCGAGATCGTCCACATAGAACAGAATGTAGGTCTGTTCATCTGGTTGGGAGCGGAGGAACAGGCTAGGAGCAGCAGTGGAAACTGTGAGTCCCAGGTCAAGGAGAGTTGCTCGGAGTTTCGCATGCCATTCTCGAGGAGACTGTTTGAGCCCATGGACTAGGTGATGCAGCTTCCAAACAGTGTTGGGCTGGTCTGGTGTGTAGCCTTCCGGGCACGCCAGGTAGATGGTTTTGTTCATATCTCCTTGAAGAAAGGCTGTGGACACGTCCATGGCATGTAGCTCCATGTCTTTAGTGGGTGCAATGTGTAGGAGGGCTCGTAGGGTGGTCAGCTTGGCAGTGGGTGAGAACGTATCAAAGAAGTCCACGCCACATCGCTGTGAGAACCCCTTTGCCACATAGCGAGCTTTGAATTCTGGTGGTTTCCCCAAATGAGTCTTGACATGGAAGACCCATTTTCCTGCAACCACATTGGTGTAGGCTGGTCAAGGTACATCAGTGTAGGTGGAGGTGGCCTTGAAGGAGGCCAGTTCATTGGCAACGGGGACTTGCCATTGGTCTGCTTGGGGCCCATTTACAGCTTCCGTATATGTGCTGGGGGTGGCAATGGGAGTTGTGGTAATGGTGGTGCTGAGTAGAGGAAGGCGAGGATAACGTCGTCGTCGAGGATTCATCGGAGGATTTGGTCGTCGACGAGAGTTGAGATTGTCTCCAGCTGTAATCCAGGAGGGCAGGAAGGAGGTTCGAAGAAGCTCCACCTGACCATCTTCCTACATGTCAAGGTCTCCATCTGTGTCGGTCAGGGTGATGAGCGAGGCTGCAGTTCTCTTTCTCGTAGACCGTCAGAGCACCGGTTTTGCTGTAGGTGTCATTCTCGGGACTGATGCCCCAGATGCTGTGGCCGCTGTATTTTCTTCTGTGTCTACTGTTGTTGTTGTTGGTGCTGGTGTTGCTGCGGCTGGAGGAGGGGCTTCTGCTACTGAGGGAAGTGGTCGTCCGAATGCTGGCAGATGTCCTGAGACGGTTTCAAAGTCGTCATAAGGAGTGAGAGGAGTGAGTGGTGGTAGTGTTGTTGGTCGTGGTTGTGTGGGTGTATGTGTAGGAGAGAGGGTTGGTGGAGTAGACGCTGTTGGAGGAGTTGCTGGTGTGGCAGGAGCGACTGGTGGAGGTAAGGTAGCCGGAGTTGTAGGTACTGCAGCTCGATCTGGAAAGGGGGTCCAGGTGAGAGGAGTAGTGGAGATTGGCGCCAATTGCCGGAAGAATGGGAGTAATTTCATCAAAATGGACATCTGTGTTGCAGGTTTCCCGTTAGAGGTCAAGCTTGTAGAATAAGTAGCTAGGGGAGTTGAGGGCAAATCCCACGAACATGCGTCGCGAGGCTTGTGGCCCAACTTTGGAGAGATGCGCTTGAGCTCTGTCAGTTTTGTTGAGTAGGACGTAGGCGGTTGAACCCCAGACTCGAAGCTTGGAGACATCTGGCTTGTATCCCAGTCAAAGTTCTGATGGGGTGACGTCTGGAAGATGCTTGGCTCGATAATAGTTGTGTACCCGGGTGGTATAGCAGAGTGCATAGGTCCAGAATATTTATAGTGCTCCATTATGCACAAGTAGGGTGCGCGTGAGAGCGACCAGGACACCATTCCGTATTTCTGCCACTCCGATCTGCTCAGGAGCTTCTGGGACACTCGTGTCATGCCCAATGCCGTGTTCTGCCAGGAATGAACAGAGCTCATGAGATAGGAATTTGCCACCTCTGTCTGTCCAGATTTTGCCAATGGACCGGTTGAGGCGGCTCATCTGATACTTTTACCACTTGATGAAAGCAGGCGTGGGATCGGCTTTAGACTTGAGATGAATTGTGGCGCCGAAGCAAGAGTGGTCATCCACAATAGTAAGGAAGTACTCATAGCCATGAAGGGAGGTGGGACGAATTGGTCCCACAAGATCCGTGTGGCGGACGTCGAGAGGTCTTGCTGCTCGAGCGGCTCGAGGAGGATGTGGGGAAGCTTTTAATTTCCCAAGACTGCAGGAAGTGCAAGGTGGTCCCGC
>SZWC01002876.1:88420-99029 GCA_023375785.1 Penium margaritaceum
TCTGATACTTTTACCACTTGATGAAAGCAGGCGTGGGATCGGCTTTAGACTTGAGATGAATTGTGGCGCCGAAGCAAGAGTGGTCATCCACAATAGTAAGGAAGTACTCATAGCCATGAAGGGAGGTGGGACGAATTGGTCCCACAAGATCCGTGTGGCGGACGTCGAGAGGTCTTGCTGCTCGAGCGGCTCGAGGAGGATGTGGGGAAGCTTTTAATTTCCCAAGACTGCAGGAAGTGCAAGGTGGTCCCGCAAGAGGAGTTCGTGGGGAGAGCAGTGGCAAGCCTTTTACCATATATTTGGCCTGAAGACGGAGAAGTGCGTTGAAATTTGGATGACCAAGGCGGTGATGATGCAGGAGTAGAGGATGTGAGAGGCTGCGGCAGTCACAGGCAGAGGGTTGAGTGTCAGCTTCAACAGCAAAGATTGCTGTTGTGCAAGGAATCTGCAGTTGATAGAGGTTGTTGCGAGCTATGAAGGTTGCCAGTGGTTTGTTATCAGCTGTCGTCAGTTGGGCTTCTGAACTATAGGCGAGGAAGAATATGTTTACGCCTTCCTTTTGGAGTTGATGAACAGAGAGGAGATTGTGTTGTAGGTGAGGGATATGGTAGCCCCGGATCTGTCCACTTGGTGCTGCCGGATATGTGAGAGTAGGGGAGTAGCGATAGAGTGATGTCATGCCTTTGGTAGCACCGGTGATGGTTACTGGTGCTGCCAGTGGTGTGGTGACGTCAACATCTTTGAGAGCATGAATGACACACCCTGAGTCCAGAACTTGTTCAATATAGAGGGAGTCAGATGTTGCGAGAAGAGTCAGTGGGGGCAGTTCTCCATCTTGAATGGAAACCTGTGCGGTATCAAGAATGGAGGACTTCGGTGCGGAGTCATTGCCCGGGAGTCATTGTTATTGTTCGGTGCGGCGCGAGGTGGAAGGAGGCAAACAACCACAGTTGCAACTGACTGCCTGCTTGGAGACCGCATCAACCTCGACCCATTGTTAGAGGGGGAGTCAAACGCTCTCTATGCATCAGTTGACAGCCAAGTGAGAATTCGACTCAAGGAGATAGTCCCTGCCCGCCTACACGCTCTGGTGAACACCCCTCCACGAGACCTTGGAGCTATGTGGAGCCACCTTCTTTCCTCCCGTGGAGTGACCATGACAACAACCGATAGAAAACAATACTCCCATCGACAGATAGTCATGTGACCTCTGTCTGATTCAAGGGGGGTTTCCGAACATAGAAAGGACTCTGACAGAGGTCACTCCTAAGGAAATACCGAGCTCTCAACAAGGGTTCAGGTCCCCACCTAGAATACCTTGGCAACGGTCCCTCGGTCGAACTAACCGTTAGGCCCGACAGTCCAAGTCATCCCTTAATAAAGTGACACCTGTCACCCGTGCCCGGCTAGTGGAAAGAAGCCGTTGCTTTGCTGTTTTGTCCTGTTCTACTCTTCTTATACTGAGGATGTTCATTCCCTCGAGTTAACCAGAACAGTTCTGCTCATCTTGTTCCCCCTTGGTTTTGCGGCTTTGCCGCCGTGTCTTCGCTCTACTCATCTCTCGTATTTCTTGTCTTCGCCAAACTCTCAACGCTTTGCTCCGTCACTCTTGCTCCTTTGCTCAGCTCCCTTACTCCGCCAACCATCACTCACCTCGCCAGCTCTCTCTCACATCAACCTGTCTACCTCCGCTATCTCGATTCTCAGCCTTCATCAGCTTCCGTGACTAACTCCCCGGACCGCTCTCGCTTACGTCACTTTGCTGACGTACATCTGCATGTTCCGCTACTTCTGCCTGCTTCTGTTCCCGCTGTTCTCGTGACTGTATTCTTCTGACACATGGGTTCACACTATCTTCCGTCTTTCTGGCGCTCCGTCCTCCTCTCGTCCCTTTCCCAATCCCCATTCTTCCCTCTCAATGGGCCGTGCTCCACTGCGGGCGGCTGTCAGCACCACATTCAAGGATCACACGACCCAACTTTTGTGTGCAGCCAGCAGCATGAGGCGCACCCCTTCAACCTGGTCTGGGATTGTGGCAGTGCGGACAGCTGTCAGAAAGTACTCCACTGCCACCAAATGCCGACTGGCATTTATCTTCTACCCCCTGCTGTGCACAATACCCCTCCGAGCATCTGGACCCTGAATGCCCAAATTATTGGAATACCCAGCTCCGGACGGGATCACCCGCTGCATGCAGCAGCCTCAACGGTATCTGCACTGTGATTGGACACTCTGCACGTGGCTGATTCGTGTTATGATTCATAGTCGTTCAAGGTACTTGGCAAACTTTGTGGTCATGGTCAGTGGCACGTGCCAACTTTGTCAAGGCATTGCGCATAATAGACGTTCCAACCCACCAGTTTTTTACCTTGTTTATACCTGCAAGGTCATGCCTAGTACATCTCAACTGTGATTGGGTACTCTTATTGTGGCTGACTCGTGTTACGATTCCTAGAAGTTAAAGTCACTTGGTAAACATCTGTGGTCATGGTCATTGGCACATGCCAACTTTGTCAGGGAATTGCGCAACATAGCCACACCGAGCCACCAGTATTCTACCTTGTTTGAACGTACAAGATCATGCCGAGTACATGTCCGCTGTGACTGGACACTCTGACCGTGGCTGACTCATGTTATGATCAATAGTAGTAAAAGTAACTTGGATACATTTGTGATCATGGTCAATGGCACATGCCAACTTTGTCAAGGCGTTGCGCAGAATAGCCACACCGAGCCACGAGTATTCTACCTTGTTCATATCTGCAAGGTCATGCCTAGTACATGTGCACTGTGATTGGACACTCTGACCGTGGCTGACTCGTGTTATGATCAGTGGAAGTAAAGTCACCTGGATACATTTGTGGTCATGGTCAGTGGCACATGCGAACTTTGTCAAGGCATTGCGCACAATAGCCACACCAAGCCACCAGTATTCTACCTTGTTTGCACTTGCAAGATCATGCCTAGTATATCTGTACTATGATTGGACACTCGGACCGTGGCTGACTTGTGTTATGATCAATAGAAGTAAAAGCCACTTGGATACGTTTTTGTTCATGGCGAGTGGTACATGCCAGCTTTGGCAAGGCATTGCGGAAAACAGCCACACCGAGCCACCAGTATTCTACCTTGTTTGAAGCTGCAAAATCATGTCTAGTACATCTGCACTCTGATTGGACACTCTGACCGTGGCTGACTTGTGTTATGATCAATAGCCATTTAAGGTACCTTGTTTATACCAGCAAGGTCATGCATCTTATATGTGTACTATGATTGGGCACTCTGATCGTGGCTGACTCGTCTTGCGATCCGTAGAAGTTAAAGTCAACTGGTAAACTTTGTGATCATGGTCTGTGGCACATGCCAGTTTTGTCAAGGCATTCCGCACAATAGCCACACCGAGCCACCAGTATTCAACCTTTTTTGCACCTTCAAGATCATGCCTAGTACATCTGCACAGTGATTAGTCACTCTGACCGTGGGTGACGCGTGTTATGATTCGTAGCCGTTTAAGGTACTTGGTAAACAGTGTGGTCATGGTCAGTGGCACAAGCCAACTTTGTCAAGGCATTGCGCACAATAGCTACACCGAGCCACCAGTATTCTACCTTTTGTTAACCTGCAAGATCATGCCTAGTACACCTACACTGTGACTGGACACTCTGACTGCGGCTGACTCGTGTTATGATCAATAGAAGTAAATGTCACTTGGATACGTTTGTGGAAAAGGTCAGTGGCACATGCCAAATTTGTCAAGGCATTGCGCACAATAACCACACCGAGCCACTAGTATTCTACCTTGTTTGTACCTTCAAGATCATGCCTAGTATATCTGCACTGTGATTGGACACTCTGACCGTGGCTGACTCGTGTTGTGATATATAGCCGTTTAATGCACTATGAAAACTTTGTGGTCATGGTCAATGGCACAAGGCATTGCGCACAATATCCTCACCAAGCCACCGGTTTTTTACCTTGTTTTTACCTGCAAGGTCATGCATATTAGATGTGCGCTGTGATTGGACACTCTGACCGTGGCTGACTCGTGTTATGATCCGTAGACGTTAAAGTCACTTGGCAAACATTGTGGTCATGGTCAGTGGCACATGCAAACTTTGTCAAGTTATTACGCACAATAGCCACACCGAGCCACCAGTATTCCACCTTGTTTGCACCTGTAAGATCACGCCTAGTACATCTGTATTGTTATTGGACACTCTGACTGTGGCTGACTCGTGTTATGATCAATATAAGTAAAAGTCACCTGGATACATTTGTGGTCATGGTCAGTGGCACATGCCATCTTTGTCAAGGCATTGCGCACAACAGCAACCGAGCCACCCGTATTGTACCTTGTTTATGCATGTAGGGTCTTGCCACGACTGGCATTTATCTTCTACCCCCTGCTGTGCACAATACCCATCGGATCATCTGGACCACGAATGCCCGAATTATTGGAATACCCAGCTCCGAGCGGGGTCACCCTCTGTGTGCAGTAGCCTCAACGGCTTGGGCGGCAAAGCCGATCAAGCCACGACGACCGGTTAACTCTCACGCCGACAACCAGCCCGCACGGACCACTCAACGGCTGGGATCCGCCACCGCCAAATAACGTTGGTTACGTAACCGACAGGCCAACGGTCTGTGGGCGGCTCGGTCCGCACTACGTGCCAAACGCAGCGCCCGTGTGCGTCACGTCGCCTCTCTATCAGGTAAGCCCAAGCACGGAGCAGCCCCCGCAATCCGATGCATGTGGGGAGTCATAGACCGCGCCCCGCACCAAGCAACACGAGCAGCAGAACCAGGCCCATTGCGGAAGCCGCCTCCTACCATGCACCGAGTTTCACAGCGCACGCACTAGGCATCTAGGGTAATACTAGGATCTATAGAACTTGTACCTAGGTTCCTTGTTCTTTTTTCTCAGTTTCTCAATCCTTTCCGTTGTTTCATCACTTTTGCTTTCCCTTCCACTTCGATTCGTGACATTGCCTCACCTTCGCTTCCACTCCATGCTCGGCTGACCTCAATTTCCTGTCATGGTATCGAGCCAGACAATTCTCTGACTTGTGGCGTTTTCCCCCCCTCCCCCATCCACCCTTCTCTGGTTCTATCTCTCCAAGCTGTGCTCCACCTCTGTCTTCGCCCGCTTGCAAACGGCTGCCTCTGTCCCTTCCGGACGGCCTTTCTCCTCCCACTGCCCCCTCTGCTCTGATACCCTGTCTCACCACAATGGCTCTTTTCTCGGAGGAGGACTTTCGCTGGCTTCATGACTTCTATGCTGGCTGAGTCACCAGACCACCTCCTCCCCTCAAGAGTACTCCACCTTCCGTCCTGGACTGCCTGCCCTTCTCCGGCGCCTCCACCGCACCACCCTCCTCACCACCTAGCGCTCGCCTGCCTCTCCCCTCATACTCGCCTCCAGAACCTCCACCTTCTCCGGTGCCTCCAGCTCCTCCTCTAGCTCTGTAAACGTCTTCAACACCCCCTCCAGCTCCACCAGCACCTCCAGCTCCTCCTACAGTGCCTCCTTCCCTCTCCGTCTCAACTTCGCTGGCCTCTTCATCGCCTCTCCCTGACTCGACTCCTTCCGCACCGTCTCCATCGTCCTTATGCTTGGCTGTCCCAACCCCACCTCAGGGGCTTCTCTCCTCCTGCTCCCATTCCTCCACGCACTACTCTTCCTCACTATCCTATCCCCCATGGCTTCCTATCTCCACTGCTACGCATTCCACCTCTTCCCCTGCTTCCACCTAGCTACTTTGCCGCCTCGACTACTTCTGCCATGTCCACAGCTACTACACCTCCTACTCTTCCTCACTGTGCCACTCCACCCGGCTTCACTCATTCGCTCCAATCACCGGTGGAGAGACACCTGCTGCAACAATCACCGGCTCCAGATCCTGCCTCACTGTCATTCTGTGGCCCCCAGTCACACACCGCCTCTGCCACCTGTCATCCTTCATTGTCTATCCCTCACTCTGTCCTCTCCTCTACCACATGCTTCTTCCTTCTCCCATCCGCCCTTTGTTCTTCCTAATCTTCCGCCTCTTTTGGCTGACGTAAGCTCGCGTGTTCTGACGCTTTTGCCGTCGCTGTTCTCGTGCTTGCTTTCTTATGACAACTTTAACTTATACAAATCGTAAGACGAGTCAGCCACGATCAGAGTGCCCAATCATAGTACACATCTAACATGCATGACATTGCTGGTACAAAACAAGGTAAAAACCGGTGGCTTGGCACGGCTATTGTGCGCAATGCCTTGACAAAGTTGGCATGTGCCACTGACCATGACCACAACGTTTACCAAGTACATTAAACGGATATGAATTTTAACACGAGTCAGCCACGGTCTGAGTGTCCAATCACAGTGCAGATATACTCGGCATGACCGTACAGGTATAAACTGTTAGAAGAATGCAGGCATGAAAGCAGTAGTGGCAGAAGCAAGCAGAAGCATCGGAACAAGTACAAGGCCCTCACCAACGTAACGTAAGCGATAGCGGTCATAAGGAGTTAGTCGTAGAGTTTCATAGGGGCCGAGATCAGGTAGAGAGAGAGGGAGCCTGAGAGTAAAATGAGTGATGACTGGTTGCGGATGGAGCGAAGGAGCGAGAGTGACAGAGTGAAGAGTTGAGAGATGTGAGAGGCTAGCGAAGGCAGGAGATGCAAAGTACGAGCAGAGCGAAGACACTGTGGCGAAGTTGTGGAACCAAAGGGGAACAGGATGGGCAGAACTGTCTTGGTTAACTTGAGGGAATGAACATCCTCTGTATAAAAGGCAGAACAGAACTAAGGAACGAGACAATGGCTTCTTGCCGCTAGCCGGACGCGAGTGAAAGGTGTCATTTTATTAGGGGATGACTCGGTCGAGTGACCGTTGGTCAGTTGGTGACCGTTGACGGATTCTTCGGAGGCATCATCGAGGTGGTTCGTGCCGAAGCTGAACCTTTGTTGAGAGTATTCCCTCGAACATCCCAGTAAGGTACCATGACCTGGTTGTGGTCGTCTTCGCTTTATTCTGACACCCCCCGTGAAGATGACCACCCACATTGGTTCATGAGTCTGTCTCTGAGGAGGGAGTCGTGGAGAATGCCGGCGGGGGTGGTAGTCAATTGAGAGGAGGTCGAGGTGGAAAGGGAGGAATTTCCACCAGGGTGATCTGCTGTGGGTTGTCGGTGGTGAGATGAGGAAGCAGATATCCCTGGTTGCAGCGTTGCTCGATGGTGTTGAGGACCGATTGCAGTGTTTCCACACCAGGAGTATGAGCTTGAAGAATGTCATGGAATACAGGGTCAGTGGAGAGGTAAAGGATGCCAAGGATCATCTCTTGTGCGCTGAACCACAACCACCAGTAGCGTTCTAGTGAGGTAATGGTGGGACACTGGGCTTGTGTTTGTCCGACAAAGGGCTGAAAGTGCAGGAAGTCCTCTAGCTTGGGGTGAAGAGGGACAGCACAATGAATCATGGGTAGACAAAATTCTTTCCATTCTGCATAGTTGTGTTGCNGGGTTGTTGGTGGTGAGACGAGGAAGCAGATATCCCCGGTTGCAACGTTGCTCGATGGTGTCGAGGACCGATTGCAGTGTTTCCACACCAGGAGTATGAGCTTGAAGAATGTCATGGAATACAGGGTCAGTGGAGAGGTAAAGGATGCCAAGGATCATCTCTTGTGCGCTGAACCACAACCACCAGTAGCGTTCTAGTGAGGTAATGGTGGGACACTGGGCTTGTGTTTGTCCGACAAAGGGCTGAAAGTGCAGGAAGTCCTCTTGCTTGGGGTGAATAGGGACAGCACAATGAATCATGGGTAGACAAAATTCTTTCCATTCTGCATAGTTGTGTTGCCTGCGGTCGTTGAGATAGAGGATGCTGGAGGTGGGGATGAGAGGTGCGATGATGGAGAGAGCTAGATGCATTCATGGGGGCATCGTGCGGTTGGCAGGACGTAGCTGGCAGATGCGGATGAGTATTAAAGAGGAGGGCAAAAGTTGCTGGCAGAGGTAGTGAAGCAGAGCTGATGGTGTTGGAATGGAAAGGGGAAGGGCTGATGAAGCGGCATTGATGTGACTGAGTGGAGTCCTGTTTTGAGCGGAGGGGCTCAGCTGATGTTGAGCGACAAAATGATGCAGATGGAGTGGGCGCAGGGGCGAACCACGTGCATCGCGGAAGTTTTGGCGTGGACGCAGGTCGTCACATAGCGAGTGAAGCGACCGGGCGGATCCTTGTGCCGAGCTAACGATACTGGAGCAATCGGAAGGAGTTGGAGACGGCTTACAAGTGAGTGGGCGCTGTGGCAAAACCACGTGCGCTGGGGATTAGAGGAGTAGAATGCGACAAGGGAAAGGCAGGAGCCAACGCGTCGTGAGAAATCTGCTGCCAGCTTGGGTGCAGGCTGATGCGAAGCGGGCAGCGGGCTCGTGCAGGTCCTTGTGCTGGTCACAGATGCGGATGCTGAGAAGGCGGAAGTTGATGAAATAAGAGTGGGCGCAGGGGCGAAACGACGTGCGCTGCGAAAGCTTTCGGTCTGGGTGCAGGTCGTCCCGAAAAGGGCGATGCGACTGGGTAGATCCTTGTGCCGATCTGATGCGGAAGCGAAGCGAAAGAATGCGCAAGCAATGAATGGTTGAGTGGGCGCAGGGGCGGAACCACGTGCAGTGATGATGAAGGCTGAGGCGAAGGCGACGCGGATGATACCGAGGATGGCTCCAAGAAGACCGATGAGGAGGAGGGGTGAGGACAGGATAGGAAGGTGGTGATGACACGAGGATGAAAGAGGGGAAGGCTGGTGATGATGAGGAGGGCGTCCGAAGGATGAGGATGGAGGGTGCGGGCGGCAGAGGATGGTGGCGCGGTGGGAAGCACGGGCGAGGCAACCGAGTATTCCGCTAATCAGGAGAGTGACGGCTTGTTCCCCAGTTGGCCTGAGACCTACGGGCAGGAAGACTGGTGGTGTCTGATATCCTGGCAGCTAGAGGAAGTCGGTTGCAGCAAAGAAAGTCATACGACAAGTAGGGACACTGGCCCGCTGATGTCAGGAGAGTGACGGCTTGTTCCCCCGTTGGCTCGCAATGGGTGCAGGAAGACTGGAGGTGTCCGATGTCGTGACGACGAGAGTTGCACTACTGTTGCTTATGACACGAGAAGGCAGTGCGAGGATGCAACGCAACACAACGGATGCGAGGAGACTGCTGCCGATGGAGCAGATGGAGCAGATGAGGTTGACGAGGGGAGAGGAGAAGGGCAGAGGCACTTGCTACGACCAAGGTGATGAGAGGTAGCAGATGGCGGGCGGCAGGAAGCTTCTCAGAAGTTGACAGTAGGCAACGGCTCGAGAGCTGCTTGCGGCTGTTATGTTCGGCTGGTCACCAATTGTTGGCCACGGGCGCGGACTAGGCGTAGGGCTTCCTCGGGATGATGAGGCCGTGCTTCAGCGCAAGGAGCACTTCAAGCGGTGCTGCTGATGTCAGCTGGTGATGAAGCGGAGAGGCGCGAAGTGGTGGTAACGGCGACAGAGGTGGGCAGACTCAAAAGAGGACGCAGCGGTGATGGCAGAGCGATGACTCGGTCACGGGGCACCAGGTGATGTCGCCTGATGCTCTGATACCATGTCAGAAGAATACAGGCATGAGAGCAGTAGTGGCAAAAGCAAGCCGAAGCATCGGAACAAGTACAAGGCCGTGACCAAAGTGACGTAAGCGAGAGCGGTCCCAAGGAGTTAGTGCAGAGCTTTATAGGGGCCGAGATGAGGGCAAGAGAGAGGGAGACGGAGTCTGAGAGTAAAACGAGTCATGATTGGTTGCGGACTCAGCGAAGGATCGAGAGTGACAGAGCGAAGAGTTGAGAGCTGTGAGAGGCTAGTGAAGGCAGGAGATGCGAAGTACGAGCAGAGCGGAGACACGATGGCGAAGCCGTGGAACCAGAGGGGAATAGGATGGGCATAGCTGTTTTGGTTAACTTAAGGGAATGAACATTCTCTGTATAAAAGGCAAAACAGAACTAACGAACGAGATAACGGCTTCTTGCTGCTAGTCAGACGCGGTTGATAGATGTCACTTTATTTGGGGATGACTCGATCGATTGTCCGTTGGTCGGTCGGTGACCGTTGACGGATTCTTCGGAGCTATCACCAAGGTGGTTCAGCTTCGGCACGAACCATCATGCCGAAGCTGAACCTTTATTGAGAGTATTCCATCAAACATCCCAGTGAGGTACCATGACCTGGTTGTGGTCATCTTCGCTTTACTATGACATAAACAAGGTAGAATACTGGTGGCTCGGTGTGGCTATTGTGCGCAATGCCTTGACAAAGTTGGCCTATGCCACTGACCATGACCACAAAGTTTACCAAGTGACTTTAACTTCTGTGAATCGTAACACAAGTCAGCCACATTCAGAGTGCCCAATCACAGTGCACATCTAATATGCATGTCCTTGTAGGTATAAAGAATGTAAAAAACCTGTGGCTTGGCATGGCCATTGTGCGCAAAGCCTTGACAAAGTTGGCATGAGCCACTGACCATGACCACACTGTTTACCAAGTACCTTAAACGGCTATGAATCATAACACGCGTCACCCACGGTCAGAGTGTCCAATCACAGTGCAGATGTA
>SZWC01002876.1:99628-128913 GCA_023375785.1 Penium margaritaceum
AGTCAGCCACATTCAGAGTGCCCAATCACAGTGCACATCTAATATGCATGTCCTTGCAGGTATAAAGAATGTAAAAAACCAGTGGCTTGGCACGGCCATTGTGCGCAAAGCCTTGACAAAGTTGGCATGAGCCACTGACCATGACCACACTGTTTACCAAGTACCTTAAACGGCTATGAATCATAACACGCGTCACCCACGGTCAGAGTGTCCAATCACAGTGCAGATGTAATAGGCGTGATCTTGAAGGTATAGACAAGGTAGAATACTGGTGGCTCGGTGTGGCTATTGTGCACAATGCCTTGACAAAGTTGGCATGTGCCAGTGACCATGATCACAAAGTTTACCAAGTGAGTCTAACTTCTACAAATCGTAACACGAGTCAGCCACGGTCAGAGTACCCAATCATATTACACATATAATATACCTGACCTTGCTTATATAAACAAGGTAGAATAACCGGTGGCTTGGCACGGCTGTTGTGCGCAATGCCTTGACAAAGTTGGCATGTGCTACTGACCATGACCACAAAGTTTACCAAGTACATTAAACGGCTATGAATTATAACACGAGTCAGCCACGATCAGAGTGTCCAATCACAGTGCAGATATACTGGGCATGACCTTACAGGTATAAACAAGTTAGAATACTGGTGGCTCGGTGTGGCTATTGTGCGTAATGCCTTGACAAAGTTGGCAATTGCCACTGACCATGACTACATATGTATCCAAGTGACNAAGTGGGTCTTCAAACTCAAACTTGATGAGAACGGTGAGCCCGATCGCTACAAAGCACGCCTCGTGGCACGCGGATACAAGTAGATTCATGGTGTCAACTACAGCGACACATTTGCTCCCGTTGCAAAGTACTCGTCTATCCGCGTGGTGCTGGCTCTTGCCGTGCATGAAGGCTGGCATCTCCATCAAATGGACGTGAAATCAGCTTTTCTCTATGGTGACCTCACTGGGGAAGTGTATACGGAGCAACCGGAGGGATTCGTGCAGCCGGGAGGGGGGAAGATCTTGTGTGTCAGCTGCACAAATCTCTCTATGGTCTCAAGCAGGCTCCACAACAGTGGAATCAAAAGATCCATGACTTTTTTCTGGCTCATTGTCTTGCGCGGCTCCACTCCGATCACAGCGTATACCTTCACAGCAGCGAACACCAGCTGGGGGTTATCCTCTACGTGGATGATTTGATCCTCTTTTCTGCCTCTCACGCTCTGCTTGCGGTGTTCAAGAAGAACCTTTCTGCCTCTTTTGAGATGGCTGATATGGGACCGTTGAAATACTACTTGAGGATCCAGATTCAGCTGGATATGGTTGGTTTGACTGTCACGACCAAGCAAAGCTCCTGCATCAAGCGCATGGCTGACAAGTTCGGCCTCAGCGAACCTCACCCCACAAGTACTCCTCTCAGCACTGACCATCAGCTCACCAAGGGAGCTGCTCCAGCTGCTCCCTTTCCTGGCCGCAGATGATAAGAAGTTATTTCCCTGCATGGTGGGTTCCTTAATGCACGCTTCTGTTGGAACAAGACCAGACCTCTCTTATGTAGTGGGCATCATGAGCCAGGGTTGCCAGAATCCCACTAAGCAGCATGTGGTGGCTGCCAAGAGAGGCATCAAGTATCTCCGGTGCACATCCGAGCTGCAAACTTGCTACAGCGGCATCAGCAATGAAATGCTACTTGAAGGATTATGTGATGCTGACTTGTCGGGGGACAAGCAAACAAGTAAATCCACATCTGGATATGTTTTCAAGCTCTCTGGAGGGCCTGTCAGCTGGAAGTATTGCAAGCAATCCGTTGTCGCCCTCTCATCAACCAAAGCCGAATACATCGCGGCAAGTGAAGCAACGCGCGAAGCAGTGTGGCTTTGCATGATGTTGGACGAGCTCGGTTTTCACCAAACAGAACCAACAGTCATTCACCATGACAATCAAAGCGCAGTCTTACTCAGCGAAGACCCTGTTCTGCATGACAGAACAAAGCATGTCAAGCGACAATACCATTATGTTAAAGATGCAGTTGCCAAAGGTGAAATCAAGCTGGCGTATGTCCCAACTGAAGAGCAGGTGGCAGATATCCTCACAAAATCACTCAAGAGAACCCAGCATGAGTCTCTCTGTGCTAAGATGAGACTGCTCTACATTTGATGCCTTGATGAGGGGGGGAGAATGGTAATTCACACAAAGCAAAAGAAAACAAAGGGAGGAAGTGTAAAGCAAAACCCTCATCCCCCAATGCGAGGACTGGATTGAGGGTGAGGACTTGAGGGCCACAGTGACTACATACGTTTCCTTCTTCATTTTCTTGCTGTTTTGTTTTCTGGGGATTGGAACATCTGGGGGGGAGGGGAATGTTGAAAAGGGCATATGTTCCAATGGCAAAAACCACAGAGGGTTAGGGGAGAACTACATTTCTCTCCCATACCCCTCCGTGTCATATGCTACCTACTGCTATCCGCTCAGCCTGTCTGGAGGGGGGTCAGTAGAGAGGGTAGTCCCATGCCTCCACTGCCCCATGGTACATGCATTTCGATAAGGACATGCGGCACCGGCAGTATATACTGCGTCGAATAATGCACAATTGTGTTTGGTGACTTCCGGAACTACGAGACCGAGATGCTGCTGATGTGGCATATCGATGCTGACAAGATACAAGTGCTGACCGGACACCTATCGGACTCTGGATCACAAGCAGCCGAGCCAACATCCATTGCGGATGGTTAATCACACCTGATCGACGGTCTGCGACTTTCGCATATTCATCTCCTGTATCCTTAAAGCAAAGCCTCGCACAATCTATGTAAAGATCGCATGGACGGTGCGATGGAGATGAAGCGAGTTAGCTCAGGCGAGGAGAACGTTGCACACAACAACAAAAGCAGGGCCGGCAGTCAAAGCACTTGATTGTCATATATGGGGACCAACGCGCACAAAGCAGCAACGCAAGAGCGAAGTGGTGGAAGCAGCGGTATTTAGTCTAGACTATACCATTTTGTACTCTTATAGTTTCTAGTGATTCATAGTCACTTGGGCTACAATTTAGTGTGACCTACTCTACCTCTTGAATGTCACCTGGTCCTTGGTAATTCATCCAAGAGGAAGTAACGTGGTGACTGGTGTCAGATTCTTTACGCATTTGTTCTGATTGAAGTCTCCGGCGGTTAGAACGATCTCAATCAATTTCAATGAATTATACGAATCGTAACACAAGTCAGCCACGATCAGAGTGCCCAATCACAGTGCACATGTAATATGCATGACCTTGCAGGTAATAACAAGGTAAATAACCCGTGGCTTGGCACGGCTATTGTGCGCAATGCCTTGACAAAATTGGCATGTGCCACTGACCATGACCACAAAGTTTACCAAGTGACTTTAACTTCTACGAATCGTAACACGAGTCAGCCACGGTCAGTGTACCCATTCACAGTGCACATCTAATTTGCATGACCCTGCAGGTATAAACAAGTTGAAAACTGGTGGCTTGGTCTGGCTATTGTGCGCAATGCCTTGACAAAGTTGGCATGTGCCACTGACCATGACCACAAAGTTTACCAAGTACCTTAAATGGCTATGAATCATAACACAAGTCAGCCACGGTCAGAGTGTCCAATCACAGTGCAGATATACTGGGCATGAACTTACAGGTAAAAACAAGGTAAAATACTGGTGGCTTGGTATGGCTATTTTGTGCAATGCCTTGACAAACTAGGCATGTGCCACTGACCATGACCACAAATGTGACCAAGTGACTGTTACTTCTATTGATCATAACACGAGTCAGCCACGGTCACAGTGTCCAATCACAGTGCGGATGTACTAGGCATGATCTTGCAGGTTCAAACAAGGTAGAATACTGGTGGCTCGGAATGACTATTGTGCGCAATGCCTTCACAATGTTGGCATGTGCCACTGACCATGACGACAAAGTTTACCAAGTNTGAGGCATTTGGACAAACAGAGACGGTCTTCGGTGGAGCCGTCATCACTTCCCGTTTTTGTGCCCCCTAAATGAGGTGTTGGCACGGACGCGGATTGTGTGTGACTACTTTCCCACCTCCCTTACTTCTGCCTGCCGCTGTTGGCTGTTCTCCGCTTTCGTCCTCCCCATATGAGGCGTTGGGCCGGACACGGGACATCCATCCCTTTCTCTTTTCCGCGCACTCCCTTCTTCATTATCATCTGTCTCCTCGTCTCTGCACCCTCTTCTTTGCGTTCTCCTACACCTCGGTCCTCGCATAACGCCAAATGCAGGCCCGTTCCGGACCGGATCAACACCGCTCGCACCTGCAAATCTTCTCGAGCCTTATCTTGCCTGGTTCTTCTTCTGTCTTCAGACCCCGTTCGGTGGGCTGCCGCTGTCAGCTCACCATTCGGGCCGGATTAGCGGGAGGGGGCCCACTCCCCCGAGTCCGGGCAGGGTGTACTGTTGGGACCGGTCTATTCCTCTATCGTTGGGACGTTGCTCGGGCTACAAAGATCTCTCCGGCTCATTGTACACCATGCGTCTTGTTCCCCGGACTCCTTTTTTATCTCACTCTATAACGAGGCCCGGTTGGCCCGGGGGGGGGGGTCTTCTTCACCGGGCATTCCCGTGCCTCGCCCTGGCTTTACTCTCACGGGAGGACTTCCTCCCTTTTCCCACTTGTCTGCTCCAAGCTCATCGGCACTGGATCGACAAGGGGGGGAATGTTGGAACAAGGACAGTTGTTGGATTACCTCGATCCAATGATGTGCAGAACTGCCTCTGCCCGCCGGATGACTACCCGTGCTGCAACCACCTCCCTCCATTAACCAAGATATCAATCACCACCGGTCTTCCTGCCCGTCATTATTGGATCAACTAGAGAACAAGCTGTCACTCTCCTGGAAGCAGAGGAGTTGGTTGTCACTTTGAACCCGTCCTACCGTGCCGCTAGTTTTTGCATACTGCCATCCCTACCATTCGTTTCCACTACATGCTCCTCCTCTCAATCAGTCGTCACCTTCTTCACCTTTGCATCAGCGTTATTCTCGTCTTCATCCATTACCTTCCGTCCTCCTCGTCGCTTCCACTTCAGCTGCGAGCATCAGTACAGCCTCCAGCCTCATCTATCTTTCTCAAGACGCCTGTCGTCATCATCATCCGCGTTGCCTCCACACCAATCTGCATCACCAGCATCTGTAGAATACGTGGTTGTGCCCCTGCACCCACTCAGCCATCAGCCGCCTCCGCCTCCTCCCGCTTCATTTTCGCATCATCCGCTCGGTACAAGGATCCGCCCGGTCGCATCGCCCTTTTCACAACGACCTGTGCCCACGTAGGGCGAACCACGCAGCGCACGTGGTTCGGCCTACGCCCACTCCTATTTCATCAGCTTCCGCTTGATCATCATCCGCATTTGTGGCCAGCACAAGGACCTGTATGAGCTCGCTGCCCGCTTTGCAGCAGCCTGCACCCACGCCGGCAGCAGATTTCTCACGGCGCGTTGGCATCTGCCCACCCCTTGCCGCATCCTACCACCCATACTAGAGCAGCGCACGTGTTTTCGCCCCTGCATCCACTCAGTTGTTCAGCATTCCTCCTCCATCATCAGCCCTCCTCATTACTCGGTACGCGGATTTGCCCGGTCGCATCGCTTGCAGCGCGACGACCTGCACCCACGCCAAAACTTCCTGCAGCGCACGTGGTTCCGTCCCTACGCCCACTTCGTCATACATGTATTCCTCCTTCAGCATCCGCCTTCATCCTTTGCTCGGCACAAGGATCCGCCCGGTCGAATCGCCCACTTTGCGAAACTTGCACCCATGCCAGAACGTCCTCAGCGCAATGGGTTTCACCCCTGCGCCCACTTCGTCAACTCCTCCATTCAGCTCATCTGCCATCATCATCACCCTTCACGCTGTGCTCCATACGCAAGTCACGGAACTGTACTCCACCATCCCGCTTCCTCCTGTTATCCCTCGTCTTCTACCAGCACCTACTTCACAACTGTATCCACCCAGTCGTGACATCCTTGCACTCTTCTTCTGTGCACCCCATCTCTCTAACTATGACCCACTACAATCCTCCCGACAACTTTTGACGATGGGTTCGGAGACTCTGGCAGCCTGACATTGATCCCCCCGTGGTTCCTTTGATCAACCGCATTCCAGTGCTCAAGTTTGTGGATGAAGAGGACAACAACTTCACTGAGTTGGAAGAAGTCCTAATGCATGTCACTCGACAAGTAACAGTCTGTGGGTTCCGCCTCAAGCGACTGTTCATAGACTCAGTATGGTGGTCCTCCCGCCAACCTCGGGTCTACAGAGAAAACTACTACTACGCTCTATGTCAGGCCCGAACAGTGCTCCTAACAGCCACAGACCAGCCCTTCTTTTACATCATCCTCAGAGGAGGTCTGAACATTCTTTCTATTGTGGACAACATTGGAGAGTTGTGCGCACAATGAGAGCCTACCGACCAAACAGAATACCGGAGAGGAGTACTATGAGGATATACTCCTTGAGGACTCAATCCATATCGGCTCCCTACACCTCCACCAATGCCACCAACTCCCTCTCCGACACTAGAACCCTCAGACGATCTTACTCTCTCATAAGACTTCTCAGAGGACAACACGTCACACCATCGGAGAGGTGTCCAATTCTAACCTTAATGGTGTGCCCGAGGGTGTCAGTAACGCACACCGATAAGATATATTAAAAACGGTTCAGGTCCTAGACCGAACCAACTTGAGCAACGGTTCTCCGGTCACTCGACCGTTCGGAACCCACTGTCAAGTAATCCCCTGATAAAGGGACACCTGTCACACCACGTCCGGCTAGCGGAAAGAAGCCATTGCTATGAATTTTTGTCCTGTTCTGTCTTTTCATACTGAGGATGTTCATTCCATCATGTTAACCAGAACAGTTCTTCACATCCTGTTCCCTCTTTGGTTCCATGGTGCTGCCGCCGTGTTCTCGCTCTGCTCACATCCTGCCTTCCTTCCTCGCTTACCATCTCTCGATTCGCTTTGTCATTCGTAACCTTTCGCTCATGACTGGAGCTCCACTCACTTCGTTCCCGTGCTCACTCCCCGCCCTCTGTCTGCCTTGGAGCTCCTGTGCCTCGCCTCTTCCGAGGCTCTGCGACCAACTCTTGGGACTGCCTCCGCCCTTCCGCTTCCGTCATCCTGCTAACTCACTCCTGCCTGCTTCTGTGCTTCTGCTTGCTTCTACTCTAATTATCCTTGCTCATTACAATCTTCTGACAGAATACGGGTGGCTCGGTGTGGCTATTGTGCACAATGCCTTGACAAAGGTTGCATGTGTCACTGACTATGACCACAAAGTTAACCAAGTGACTTTAACTTCTACGAATTGTAACACGAGTCAGCCACAGTCAGAGTGCCCAATCACAGTGCGCATCTAATGTGCATGACCTTGTAGGTATAAACAAGGTAACAAACCGGTGGCTTGGCACGGCTATTGTGCGCAATGCCTTGGAAAGGTTGGCATATGCCACTGACAATGACCACAAAGTTTACCAAGTACCTTAAACGGATATGAATCATAACATGAGTCAACCACAATCAGAGTGCCCAATCAAAGTGCAAATATACTGGGCATGACCTTGCAGGTAGAAACAAGGTAACTGGTGGCTCAGTATATGATCAGTAGAAGTAAAAGTCACTTGGTAAACTTTGTGGTCATGGTCAGTGGCACATGCCAACTTTGTCAAGGCATTGCGCACAACAGCCACACCGAGCCACCAGTATTCTACCTTGTTTGTACCTGCAAGATCATGCCTAGTACATCTGCACTGTGATTAGACACTCGGACCATGGCTGACTCGTGTTATGATCAATAGAAGTAAAAGTCTCTTCGATACATTTGTGGTCATGATCAGTGGCACATGCCCACTTTGTCAAGGCGTTGCGCACAATAGCCACACCAAGCCACTAGTATTCTACCTTATTTGCACCAGCAAGATCATGCTTAGTACATCTGCACTGTGATTAGACACTCTGACCGTGTTTTCCTTGTGTTGTGATTCATAGCCGTCTAGGGTACTTGGTAAACCTTGTGGTCATGGTCAGTGGCATAAGCCAACTTTGTCAAGGCATTGCACACAATAGCCGTGCCAAGAAACTGGTTTCTACCCTTTTTATACATGCAAGGTCATGCATACTAGATTCGCACTGTGATTGGGCACTCCGACTGTGGCTGAGTCGTGTTACGATTCGTAGAAGTTAAAGTCACTTGGATACAGTTGTGGACATGGTCAGTGGCACATGCCAACTTTGTCAGGGCACTACACACTATAGCCACACCGAGCCACCAGGTTTCTACTTTTTTTCTTTCCTGTAAGGTCATGCCCAGCATATATGCACTGTGATTGGACACTCTGACCGTGGCTGACTCGTGTTACGATTCATAGACGTTTATGGTTCTTGGTAAAGTTTGTGGTCATGGTCAGTGGCACATGCCAACTTTGTCAATGAATTGCGCACAATAGCCGTGCCAAGCCACTGGTCTTGTTACCTTTTATATACCTGCAAGGTCATGCCTAGTACATCTAAACTGTGATTTGGCACTCTGACTGTGGCTGACCCGTGTTACGATTTGTAGAAGTTAAAGTCACTTAGTATACTTTATGGTCATGGTCAGTGGCACATGCCAACTTTGTCAAGGCATTACGCACAATAGCCACACCAAATCACCAGTATTCTACCTTTTTTTAACCTGCAAGATCATGCATAGTACATCTGCACTGTGATTGGACACTCTCACCATAGCTGACTCGTGTTATGATCAATCGAAGTAAAAGTCACTTGGATACATTTGTGGTCATCGTCAGTGGCACATGCCAACTTTGTCAAGGCATTGCGCACAATAGCCAAACCGAGCCACCAGTATTCTACCTTGTTTGCACCTGCAAGATCATGCCTAGTACATGTGCACTGTGATTGGACACTCTGACCGTGGCTGACTCGTGTTATGATCAAAAGAAGTAAAAGTCACTTGGATACATTCGTGGTCATGGTCAGTGGCACATGCCAACTTTGTCAAGGAATTGCGCATAATAGCCACATCGAGCCAACAGTAATCTACCTTGTTTATACATGCAAGGTCATGCGCAGTATATCTGCACTGTGATTGGACACTCTAACCGTGGCTGACTCGTGTTATGATTCAAAGCCGTTTAATGTACGTGGTCAACTTTGTGGTCATCGTCAGTGGCACATGTCATTTTTGTCAAGGCATTGCGCACAATATCCGTGCCAAGCCACCAGTTTTTTAACTTGTTTATACCTGCAAGGTCATGCATATTAGATGTGCACTGCGATTGGGTACTCTGAAGGTGGCTGCCTTGTATTACAATTCGTAGAAGTTAAAGTCACTTGGTACACTTTGTGGTCATGGTCAGTGGCACATGCGAACTTTGTCAAGACATTGCGCAGAATATCCACACCGAGCCACCAGTATTCTACCTTGTTTGCACCTGCAAGATCATGCCTAGTACATCTGCACTGTTATTAGACAATCTGACCGTGGCTGACTTGTGTTATGATCAATAGAAGTACAAGTCACTTGGATACATTTGTGGTCATGGTCAGTGGCACATGCCAACTTTGTCAAGGAATTGCGCCCAATAGCCACACCGAGCCACCAGTATTCTACCTTGTTTATACCTACAAGGTCATGCCCAGCATATCTGCACTGTGAGTGAACACTCTGACCGTGGCTGACTCGTGTTATGATTCATAGCCGTTAAAGGTACTTGGTAAACTTTGTGGTCATGGTCTGTGGCACATGCCAACCTTTTCAAGGCATCGTGCACAATAGCCGTGCCAAGCCAATGGTTTTTAAATTGTTTATACCTGCAAGGTCATGCATATTAGATGTGCACTGTGATTGGGAACTCTGACCGTGGCTGAATCTTGTTACGATTCGTAGAAGGTAAAGTCACTTGGTAAACTTTGTGGTCATGGTCAGTGGCACTGCCAGCTTTGTCAAGGCATTGCGCACAATAGCCACGCTGAGCCACCAGTAGTCTACCTTGTTTGCACCTGCAGGATCATGCCTAGTACATATGCAATGTGATAGGACACTCTGACCGTGGCTGACTCGTGTTATGATCAATAGAAGTGAAAGTCACGTGGATACATTTGTGGTCATGGTCAGTAGCACATGCCAACTTTGTCAGGGCATTACACACAATAGCCACACCGAGCCACCAGTATTCTACCTTGTTTGTACTTGTAAGGTCATGCCCAGTATATCTACACGGAAATTGGACACTCTGACCGTGGCTGACTCGTGTTATGATTCATAGCCGTTTAATGTACTTGGTAAACTTTGTGGTCATAGCAGTGGCACATGCCAACTTTGTCAAGGCATTGTGCACAATAGCCGTGCCAAGCCACCAGTTTTTTACCTTGTTTATACCTGCAAGGTCATGCATATTAGATGTACGCTGTGACTGGGCACTCTGATCGTGGCTGACTCGTGTTACGGTTCGTAGAGGTTAAAGTCACTTGGATACATTTGTGGTCAAGGTCAGTGGTACATGCCAACTTTGTCAAGGCATTGTGCACAATAGCCAAACTGAGCCACCAGTATTCTACCTTGTTTGTACCTGCTCGATCATGCCTAGTACATCTGCACTGTGATTGGACACCCTGACCGTGGCTGACTCGTGTTATGATCAATCGAAGTAAAAGTTACTTTGATACACTTGTGGTCATGGTCAGTGGCACATGCCAACCTTGTAAAGGCATTGCGCAAAATACCCACACCGAGCCACTAGTATTATACCTTGTTTGTACCTGCAAGATCATGCCCATTATATCTGCACTGTGATTGGACACTCTGACCGTGGCTGAGTGGTGTTATGATTTATAGCCGTTTAATGTACTTGGAAAACTTTGTGGTCATGGTCAGTGGCACAAGGCATTGCGCACAATAGCCGTGCCAAGCCACCGGTTTTTTACCTTGTTTTTACCTGCAAGGTCATTCATAGTAGATGTGCGCTGTGACTGGACACTTCGACCGTGGCTGCCTCGTGTTATGATCTGTAGACGTTAAAGTCAATTGGTCAACATTGTGGTCATGGTCAGTGGCACATGCAAACTTTGTCAAGGCATTACGCACAATAGCCACACCGAGCCACCAGTATTCCACCTTTTCTGCACCTGTAAGATGATTCCTAGTACATCTGCATTGTTATTGGACACTCTGACTGTGAATAACTTGTTTCCCTTCTGTTTTGTTCTGTCTCTTATAAGGAGGATGTTCAGTCCATCCTACTATAACCAGAACAGTTTTGCACATCTTGTTCCCTTTTGGTTCCGAGGTATCGCCGCCGTGTTCTCGCTCTGCTCGCCTCGTGTCTTCGCTCACTTTGCCTACCATTTATCACTTTGCTTTATCACTCATGACCTTTCGCTCACCTTTGGTGCATCACCCGCTTCGCTCCCGTGCCCTCTCACTGCCCTCTGTCTACCTTGGAGCTCTGTGTCTCACCCCTGTCAAGGCCTTGTGACTAACTTCTGAGGACCGTTCTCGTCTTGCCGCCTTCATCATTCTGCCCGCTCACTCCTGTATGATTCAATGCTTCAGACTGCTTCTGCTCCTGCCGTCCACTCTCACTACAATCTTCTGACAAACGTCACTTGGTAAACTTTGTAATCATGGTAAGTGTCACATGCCAACTTTGTCAAGGCATTGCGCATAATAGCCACACCGAGCCACCAGTATTCTACCTTGTTTGCACCTTCAAGATCATGCCTAGTACATCTGCAATATGATTGGACACTCTGACCGTGGGTGACGCGTGTTATGATTCATAGCCGTTAAGGTACTTGGTAAACAGTGTGGTCATGGTCAGTGGCTCATGCCAACTTTGTCAAGGAACTGCGTATGATAGCCGTGCCAAGCCACCGGTTTTTTACCTTCTTCATACTAGTAAGGTCATGCATATTAGATGTGCACTATGATTGGGCACTCTGAATGTGGCTGACTCGTGTTACAATTCGTAGAAGTTAAAGTCACTTGGTAAACTTTGTGGTGATGGTCAGTGGCACATGCCAACTTTGTCAAGGCATTGCGCACAATAGCTACACCGAGCCACCAGTATTCTACCTTGTTTATGCCTATAAGGTCATGCCCAGTATATCTGCACTGTGATTAGACACTCTGACCGTGGCTGACTGGTGTTAAAATTCATAGCCGTTGAATGTACTTGGTGAACTTTGTGGTCATGGTCAGTGGCACATGCCAGATTTGTCAAGGCATTGCGCACAATAGCCGTGCCAAGCCACCGATTTTTTTCCTTGTTCATACCAGCAAGGTCATGCATATTAGACGTGCACAATGATTGGGCACTCTGACCATGGCTGACTTGTCTTACGATTCGTAGAAGTTAAAGTCACTTGGTAAACTTGGTGATCGTGGTCAGTGGCACATGCCAACTTTGTCAAGGCATTGTGCACAATAGCCACACCAAGCCACCAGTACTCTACCTTGTTTGCACCATCAAGATCATGCCTAGTATATCTGCACTGTGATTGGACACTCTGACCATAGGTGACGCGTGTTATGATTCATAGCCGCTTCAGGTACTTGGTGTAAAACAGTGTGGTCATGGTCAGTGGCACATGCCAACTTTGTCAAGGCATTGCGCACAATAACCGTGCCAAGCCACCAGTTTTTTACCTTCCTTATACCTGCAAGTTCATGCATATTATATGTGAACTGTGATCCGCCACTCTGAATGTGGCTGACTTGTGTTACGATTCGTAGACGTTAAAGTCACTTGGTAAACTTTGTGGTCATGGTCAGTGGCACATGCCAACATTGTCAAGGCATTGCGTACAATAGCCGTACCAAGCCACCGGTTTTGTACCTTGTGTATGCCTGCAAGGTCATGCATATTAGATGTGCACTGTGATTGGGAACTCTGACCGTGGCTGACTTGTGTTACGATTCGTAGAAGTTAAGGTCACTTGGTAAACTTTGTGGTCCTGGTCAGTGGCACATGCCAACTTTGTCAAGTCATTGCACACAATAACCACACCGAGACACCGTTGTTCTACCTTGTTTGTACCTGCAAGATCATGCCTAGTACATATGCACTTTGATTGGACGTTCAGACCGTGGCTGACTCGTGTTATGATCAATAAAAGTGAAAGTCATTTGGACACATTTGTGGTCATGGTCAGTGGCACATGCCAACTTTGTCAAGGCATTGCGCACAATAGCCACACCGAGCCACCAGTATTCTGCCTTGTTTGTACCTGCAAGATCATGCCTAGTACATCTGATCTGTGATTAGACACTCTGACCGTGGCTGACTCGCGTTATGAGTCATAGCCGTTTAAGGTACTTGGTAAACTTTGTGGTCATGGTTAGTGGCACATGCCAACATTGTCAATGCATTGCGCACAATAGCCGTGCCACGCCATCGGGTTTTTACCTTGTTTATACCTTCAAGGTCATGCCTAGTACATCTGAACTGTGATTGGGCACTCTGACTACAGCTGACTCATGTTACGATTTGTAGAAGTTAAAGTCACTTGGTAAACCTTGTGGTCATGGTCAGTGGCACATGCCAACTTTGTCAAGGCATTGCGCACAATAGGCGTGCCAAGCCACCAGTTTTTGACCTTGTTTATACCTGCAAGGTCATGCATATTACATGTTTGCTGTGATTGGGCACTCTGACCGTGGTTGACTCGTGTTACGATTTGTAGAAGTTAAAGTCACTTGGTAAACTTTGTGGTCATGGTCAGTGGCACATGCCTACTTTGTCAAGGCATTGCGCACAATAGCCACACCGAGCCTTCAGTATTCTACCTTGGTTGCACCTGCAGGATCATGCGTACTACATCTGCACTGTGATTGGACACTCTGACTGTGGCTGACTCATGTTATGAGCAATAGAAGTACAAGTCACTTGGATACATTTGTGGTCGTGGTCAGTGGCACATGCCAACTTTGTTAAGGCCTTGCACATAATAGCCACACCGAGCCACAAGTATTGTACCTTGTTTATACCTGTAAGGTCATGCCCAATATATCTGTACTGTGATTGGACATTCTGACCGTGGCTGACTCGTGTTATGATTCATAGCCGTTTAAGGTACCTGGTAAACTTTGTGGTCACGGTCAGTGGCACATGCCAACTTTGTCAAGGCATTGCGCACAATAGCTGTGCCAAGCCACCGGTTTTTTACCTTGTTTATAGCTGCAAGAGCATGCCTAGTACATCTGAACTTTGATTGGACACTCTGACTGTGGCTGACTCGTGTTACAACTCATAGAAGTTTAAGTCACTTGGTAAACTTTGTGGTCATGGTCTGTGGCACATGCCAACTTTGTCAATGTATTGCGCACAATAGCCGTGCCAAGACACAGGTTTTTTACCCTGTTTATACCTGCAATGTCATTCATATTAGATGTGCACTGTGATTGGGTACTCTGACCATGGCTGACTTGTGTAATGATTCGTAAAAGTAAAAGTCACTTGGTAAACTTTGTGGTCATGGTCAGTGGCACATGCCAACTTTGTCAAGGCATTGCGCACAATAGCCACACCGAGCCACCAGTATTCTACCTTGTTTGCACCTTCAAGATCATGCCTAGTACATCTGCAGTGTGATTGGACACTCTGACCGTAGGTGATGCGTGGTATGATTCATAGCCGCTTCAGGTACTTGGTGTAAAACAGTGTGGTCATGGTCAGTGGCACATGCCAACTTTGTCAAGGCATTGCGCACAATAACCGTGCCAAGCCACCAGTTTTTTACCTTCCTTATACCTGGAAGGTCATGCGTATTAGATGTGAACTGTGATTTGGCACTCTGAATGTGGCTGACTCGTGTTACGATTCGTAGACGTTAAAGTCACTTGGTAAACGTTGTGGTCATGGTCAGTGGCACATGCCAACTTTTTCAAGGCATTGCGCACAATAGCCGTGCCAAGCCACCGGTTTTTTACCTTGTGTATGCCTGCAAGGTCATGCATATTAGATGTGCACTGTGGTTGGGAACTCTGACCGTGGCTGACTTGTGTTACAATTTGTAGAAGTTAAGGTCACTTGGTAAACTTTGTGGTCCTGGTCAGTGGAACATGCCAACTTTGTCAAGTCATTGCACACAATAGCCACACCGAGACACCATTATTCTACCTTCTTTGTACCTGCAAGATCATGCCTAGTACATCTGCACTTTGATAAGACGTTCTGACTGTGGCTGACTCGTGTTATGATCAATAAAAGTAAAAGTCACTTGGACACATTTGTGGTCATGGTCAGTTGGACATGCCAACTTTGTCAAGGCATTGCGCATAATAGCCACACTGAGCCACCAGTACTCTGCCTTGTTTGTACCTGCAAAATCATGCCTAGTACATCTGAACTGTGATTAGACACCCTGAACGTGGCTGACTCGTATTATGAGTCATAGCCGTTTAAGGTACTTGTTCATGCTCAGTGGCACATGCCAAGTTTGTCAAGGCATTGCGCACAATAGCCGTGCCACGATATCAGGTTTTTACCTTGTTTATACCTGCAAGGTCATGCCTAGTACATCTGAATTGTGATTGGGCACTTTGACTGTAGCTGACTCGTGTTACGATTTGTAGAAGTTAAGTCACTTGGTATACCTTGTGGTCATGGTCAGTGGCACATGCCAACTTTGTCAAGGCATTGCGCACAATAGGCGTGCCAAGCCACCAGTTTGTGACCTTGTCTATACCTGCAAGGTCATGCATATTAGATGTTCACTGTGATTGAGCACTCTGACCGTGGTTGACTCGTGTTACGATTTGTAGAAGTTACAGTCACTTGGTAAACTTTGTGGTCATGGTCAGTGGCACATGCCAACTTTGTCAAGGCATTGCGCACAATAGCCACACCGAGCATTCAGTATTCTACCTTGTTTGCACCTGCAAGATCATGCGTACTACATCTGCACTGTGATTGGACACTCTGACCGTGGCTGACTCGTGTCATGATCAATAGAAGTAAAAGTCACTTGAATACATTTGTGGTCGTGGTCAGTGGCACATGCCAACTTTGTCAAGGCCTTGCGCATAATAGCCACACCGAGCCACAAGTATTCTACCTTTTTTATACCTGTAAGGTCATGCCCAATATATCTGCACTGTGATTGTACATTCTTACCGTGGCTGACTCGTGTTATGATTCATAGCCGTTTAAGGTACTTGGTAAACTTTGTGGTCATGGTCAGTGGCACATGCCAACTTTGTCAAGGCATTGCGCACAAAAACTGTGCCAAGCCACCGGTTTTTTACCTTGTTTATAACTGCAAAGGCATGCCTAGTACATCTGAACTTTGATTGGACACTCTGACTGTGGCTGACTCGTGTTACAATTCATAGAATTTAAAGTCACTTGGTAAACTTTGTAGTCACGGTCTGTGGCACATGCCAACTTTGTCAAGGCATTGCGCACAATAGCCGTGCCAAGAGACCGGTTTTTTGCCCTGGCTGACTTGTGTAATGATTCGTAGAAGTAAAAGTCACTTGGTAAACTTTGTGGTCATGATCAGTGTGTCAGAAGAATGTAGATACAAGAACAGCGGTAGCAGAAGCAGGCAGAAGCAGCGGAACGTTCAGGAGTACGTCAACAGAGTGACGTAAGCAAGAGCGGTCCGGAGAGTTAGTCGCGCGAGTTGGTAGCGGCTGGGACACGAGGTAGCGGCGGTAGACGGGTTGACACGAGAGAGAGAGCTGACAATGTGAGTGATGGTTGGCGGAGTGAGAGAGCTGAGCGAAGGAACGAGAGTGACGGAGCGAAGCGTTGATAGGTGGCGAATGCGAGGGGCGAGCAGAGCGAAGACACGGCAGCGAAGCCGCGGAACCAAAGGGGAACATGATGTGCAGAACTGTTATGGTTGAACTAGAGGGAATGAAAATCCTCCGTATATACACAGAACAAGACAAAATGAGCAAAGGCTTCTTGTGCGCTAGCCGGACGCGCTTGCGGGGTGTCTACTTATTAGGGGATCACTCGGTCCGATAGCCGTTTGCCAGCTAAGGCGCCGTCAACGGTTGGTACATCGATAACGGCTAGTGTAAACCGAGGTGGTTCAGGCTAGAGTTGAACCATTATTGAGAATTGCTCTTCCAGCTAGTGAGAGTCCTTTCAGGCTTCCATGAATAGCTCTGACACACCCCCATAAATTGACAAGGCTCAATAATGCAGTTTGGTTGGAAGCAGAGGGAGAGAGCTGAGAGGAGGACTGGGTTGGGAAGACATCCATTCAACGGAGAAGCGACCTAGAGGAAAGTCATCATCTTGGTCTTGAGGGTCCGGGTCAAGAGGAACCGTTGATTCACATGGAGAGCTTCCTTGGAATCCTTGTAGAAGATCTTGTACGAAGCCTTGAGCTGGTCACAGGTTTCTGTAGACCGTTGGACTCCAGGGTGAGAGGTCTTTCCTTGTAGGTGTGACAGAGTCGCATGTGTCGCATAGTGCTCTTGTTTTTTCAGCTGGTGGAAGAAGTACTGGTATTGGCGGCATACCAGACGGGTGATGAGTGCAGGAGTTAGTTGTCATGGAAATATTCCAATGAGAAATGGCTGTGCGTGGCGTGCAAGGAGTAGGGGAGACAGAGGTGTCTAAGGATGGTGTTAGTGAAGGACGCTGCCACGACGTCGCTCTTCAGAGGCACTGCCACTTGCTTGGTCCTGCAGTCAGAATGCTAGTGCTGAATGTGTTGGTTTGTGGGCCGCGAGATGCAGAAGGAGGTAAACTCAAGACATCACAAGGGAGATCTGTAGGGATTCAGGTGAATGGTGAACTGTGAGTTATTGCAGTTGGTGTTGTTGTGCATTGAGAGTGATTTCACTTGGGCACAGGTCGTTGTGAGATTCCCGATGTGACTGGAAGAATCCTTGTGCCAAGCGATTGCTAAAGCAGAGGCTGATGATGATGGAGTGAGCGCAGGGGCGAACCGTGTGCGCTGAGGGAAGTTTTTGACGTGGGCGCAGGTCGTCGCGGGAAAAGGGCGATGCGACCGGGCGGATCCTTGTGCCAAGCTGAAACGATTGCGGAAGTACAGGAAGTGATTGATTGATGAGTGGGCGCAGGGGCGAACCGCGTGCGCTCAGGAAGTTTCGGCGTGGGCGCAGACCGTCGCAGGAAAGGCGATGCAGCCGGGCGGATCCTTGTGCCCAGCTGAGAGCAATTTGCGGAAGTGGAGAAGGCGATTTGATGAGTGGGCGCAAGGGCGAAACCACGTGCGCCGAAGGAAGGTTTTGTCAGATATTATCTCGGAGATTGCTTCAAGGGGTGCAGCCACTGAGAAAATAAAGAGTGTCGAGGCAGGCTCATCTCCGGAGTCACAAGATCAACACTCAAACAGTCCTGCGACCGACAAGCTGTGCAAGCCTTGCCAAGACCAACCAACGGCCGCATACCACAACGGCCCAGGCGAAACGCACCTGCGAAGATCGTGTCTGCACTCACCACTCCCCTATGCGTACGGCTAGCAAAGCCAAATCGTGGTCTCGAGGCGCTCCCTAATCCTGCACTTGCCCGAGCCGCTGTCTCTATGCCCGCTTGACGAAGCGCGCTGGGCTAGATCTTTCCTATTTGTATTACTTACCCGACATTCTATAATCAATCCATTGGATTCCCTTCAGGCTTGCCCGTTGGGCCACCTCCAGTCTCTCCTGCCCTTCATTCTCAGCTCAGCGCCCGTGCTCTTGCACTACGTCCTCTCACTCCAGCTAAACGTCACTCACACGTCAGCAACGCCCGCACCTTCAAGGAAGCTTCCATTCTGCTCCCAAGGTGCTGCGTCCACTTCCATCCTGCAAAGATCTCAGCGCTCACACCTTTGGTGTTGCGCCCAGGCCTTTCCTTGTCATTCCTATTCATCCTCCGCTTCCAATCGTCGTTCTATCGCTGTTTCCACTCCGCTTCTGCTCGTGCTCCTGCCCACCTTGAAATGCTCGTCTATCCGACCGCGTCCACTGTGCGGCAGCACCTGCAATCTTTTGACATGGTATCAGAGCTCAAGTAACATCCCTGGACTCGTCGTGCTCGCCATCATCGGCCGCACCCACTTGTGTTAAAATTCCTCACCTTGAAGAGCTGTGGTCACCAGAAGAACTGCGGTGGCAACGCCTCTTCTGACTAAAGGTGTCGTGGCAGCACCATACCACCTCCTCCTGGAAAACTACGCGCATGAGGTTCTGCCCCTGCGCCCACTCCATGAGCAAACAATCTCCGCTCATCTCTGTCATCAGTGCACGAGGTTTAGCCCCTGCACCCAGCCTCATTTCCTCAAAGAGCAATTCCGCAATCAAAGCACATCAGTTTCGTGGTATCCATCAGCACACTCCCATTGCCACAACAGAACATCCTTAACTATCTTCATCTCATCATCAACTTCATCATGGCATCTTCTCTGACTCTGTCTGGTCTCCCGAAGCTCACCGTAAAGCCAGATGTTACCAGCAACTACAAGCCATGGAGCTACTCAGTGTCACTTTTCCTTGGAACTCAAAAGGTTGAAGGAGTCACCCTCAGCCATCTGATCACCAACTCGGACACTGGAATAGAACCACTTGAAGCCACCTCCTCCTCCTCAACTACAACTGTATCAACAATTCTTGGGGGAGACCCCTCCGGTGGATTTGTATCTCACCCTGCTCCATCAAATGCCTCTTCCTCATCTCTTCCCGTTGCCCCCACCACTATCAGCCGCGCCTCCTGGGAAGTCGCCAACAGCACCGCCCCAATGACCATCAGGACCACCTCCTCCCCTGAACTGCATGAAGACATCCGCACTCTTGGCAGCAAGACTCATGAAGTGTGGACAGCCCTTGAAGATCGCTTCAGCAACAACACCTCCACCGCCTACGGAATCAAGATCATGTCACTCTTCTCCGTGCCCTTCGCCGCTCATACCAACATGGGTAGCTACATTGCAGCCGTCAGCACCATTGCCCGCGATCTCAAGGGTATGAAGATTGACCTTCCTCTGGCCATCGTCTGCACCGGCATCATCTCCGGCCTTCCTGGTCAGTATGACATCATTCGCCAAATCCTGCTGCAGCTACCTGTTGACGAACTGACCCTCACCGTCATCAGCCCCAAACTCAAGGCAGCAGAGCAGGATTACGTCGCCAAGCAAGCACGCGAGACTACTATCGCTACCAACTCATTCGAAACCATGGCCGCCACCACTGACAATCGCATGTTCAACCGTTTTCCCGCCTGCTCCTACATCATCCGCCACGGTCCTTTCAAAGGAACCAAGTGTGGCCGCCGCAACCACCCACCTCAGGTATGTGATCATCGCTCTACTGANGTTGACCAACTGACCCTCGCCGTCATCAGCCCCAAACTCATGGCAGCAGAGCAGGATTACGTCGCCAAGCAAGCACGCGAGACTACTATCGCTACCAACTCATTCGAAACCATGGCCGCCACCACTGACAATCGCATGTTCAACCGTTTTCCCGCCTGCTCCTACATCATCCGCCACGGTCCTTTCAAAGGAACCAAGTGTGGCCGCCGCAACCACCCACCTCAGGTCTGTGATCATCGCTCTACTGACAAATGGCTCGATCAGAATCCCGGCAAGTCCTATGGTGAACAACCCAACTGGGCTGAAGAGCGTCGTCAGCGCTACTACAACTGGATGGGAAGCTCAAACTGGCATTCAACCCCAGCCAACAACATCAAAACTCCATCCTCGCCTGCTATTCCTGCTGCTATGAACGCTGCTCCTAACAATGCTGTCATGTTAGGAGTAGTTGAGCCTGTGACTGAGATTGGATCTGAGGAGTATGGCTTTGAGATGTACACCGCGTCCTCCTCTCCTCCTCTCTCTTCTCTCTCCTCTCTATGCAGCTTTGACTCAATACACATCGCCCTCGTCCAGCCTCCGACCTCATATTCCACTATCCGTCACAGTCACTTCCTCTTCATTCATGATCAATACTCACAGCACTGCACTATTCTATCCCTTTGCACACTGACTGGGGCTGTCCCTGCACTCAGGGATTGGCTAAATCAAAAGACCAAACACTTTGACTGACCACCTCGCCTCATCTCTCCAACACCTCTCGCGTACCTCTTTACACCTGTCTCATAAGCTACTGCACAGCTCACGGAACACTGCTAACCTCAGCCCCCGCCCACGGCAAACTCCTCATCAATTGCCTACTGCGAGAAGGCGACTACTTCATGAAGACGCATCACATGACCTCACAGATCTGGACTGCCTGCCTGCGCAGAGTTGTCACTGCCCATAACTTGCGCAGATCCAAGTGCGGCCCAAGTCCGAGAACTATATGGACACGTGATCGAAATCAGTCAGCCTCTTACTGCAAACCCACATTGCCCCACTGCAACTCAACTGAACTCTCCTCCACACTACTGATGAACTGCTCCTCTCCCCTCATTGTAGACCCCTCTACCGCTGCTCAAAAGCTGCTGCATCGCCCAGGTTTTCTCTCTTCTCTCTACAACCTGGTGCTAAGGCATCCACCGCCTCCAAAACCTCCCAATCTCTCTCTGTGCTGCACTCCCACAGAAGCAAGACTCACAGGCCTGCCATTCAAGGCTTGCACCCCTCTCCCGATCTAAGGGGTGTGTCAGATATCATCTCGAATATCGCTTCAAGGGGTGCAGCCACTGAGAAAATAAAGAGTGCCGAGGCAGGCCCATCTCCGGAGTCACAAGATCAACACTCAAACGGTCCTATGACCGACAAGCTGTGCGAGCCTCGCCAAGACCAACCAACGGCCGCATACCACAACAGCCCAGGCGAAACGCACCTGCGAAGATCGTGTCTGCACTCACCACTTCCCTATGCGTACGGCTAGCAAAGCCGAATCGTGGTCTCGAGTCGCTCCCTAATCTTGCACTTGCCCGAGCCGCTGTCTCTATGCCCGCTCGACGAGGCGCGATAGGCTAGATCTTTCCTATTTGTATTGCTTACCCAACATTCAATAATCAATCCATTGGATTCCCTTCAGGCTCGCCCTTTGGGCCGCCTCGAGTCTCTCCTACCCTCTATTCTCAGCTCAGCGCCCGTGCTCTTGCACTGCACCCTCTCGCTTCAGCTAAACGTCACTCACACGTCAGCAACGCCCGCACCTTCAAGGAAGCTTCCATTCTGCTCCCAAGGTGCTGCGTCCACTTCCATCCTGCAACGATCTCAGCGCTCACACCTTTGGTGTTGCGCCCAGGCCTTTCCTTGTCATTCCTATTCATCCTCCGCTTCCAATCATCGTTCTATCGCTGTTTCCACTCCGCTTGTGCTCGTGCTCTTGCCCACCTTAAAACGCTCGTCTATCTGACCGCGTCCACTCTGCGGCAGCACCTGCAATCTTCTGACAGGTTTGGCGTGGGCGCAGGTCGTCGTAGAAAAGGCGATGCGGCCGAACGGATCCTTGTGCCGAGATGAAAGCGATTTGCGGAAGCAGAAGATTGATTGATAAGTGGGCGCAGGGGCGGAACCACGTGCGCAAGGAGATGATGCTGATGATGCTGATGCTGAAGATGGATGGCGGCACGGAGGATGCTGATGAGGAGGAGGCGATGCAGAGGCGGTGTGGATGATGCTGAAGACAAAGAGATGAAGATGAGGCAGAGGCAAGTGGCTGATGAAGCTGAGGATACTAAAGCGAGGAGGAGGAGGCAGATGAGGATAATACGAGGTGTGAAGGCTGGAGGCAGATGATGATGGAGAAGGCGGGAGACAGGGAGCAACGCCAGCGGAGGAGATAAGATGCTGTGCGGCAGGTGAAGGTGATGCGGTAGAAAGGCAGAGCGACACAACTGCTTCTTTTCGTCGTTCAGGAGAGTGACGGCTTGTTCCCTAGTTGGCTTGGAAGTGGGAGCAGGAAGACTGGAGGTGTCCGATATCCTGTCAGCCGAAAGATTGGTTGCGGTGGAAGACGTCAGGCAGCGGGCAGGGACATTGGGCTACTGATGCCAGGAGAGTGACGGCTTGTTCCCAGTTGGCTCGGAAATGGGAGCAGGAAGACTGGTGGTGTTCGATATCCTAGCACCGGCAGGTTTGGCTGCAGCTGCTGTCGAGGCGAGAAGGCGATGCAAGGCGGCTCGAGACGACGAATACGCGCAGGATGAAGATGGCGGCGACGGAAGAGCAGATGAAGCTGTTGAGGCTGGATGAAAGGGAGGAGGTGTGAGCTGAGGTAGATGCAATGTGGTGACGGCGGATGGGAGGCAGTAGGACGCTTCTTGGTAGTTGACGGCAGTCGGCGGCTTTGAGAGTCACTTGCAGCTGATGTAGGCGACACATCACCGATTGTTAGCCACGGGCGCGGAGATGGGCGCAGGGCCTTCTTAGGACAACGAGGCATTTATTCAGCGTGGAGAGCTTGTCAGGCAGAACTGCAGATGTCAGCTGAGGATGAAGCGGAGGCGCGAGACGACGGTAGCGGCAACAGGAGAATGTGAGCAGAAGCGATGGAGCGGGGACAGCGGCAGAGCGATGACGCGGTCTCGGATCTCCAAGTGATGTTACCTGAAGCTCTGATATCATGTCAGAAGAATATAGATACGAGAACAGGGGTAGCAGAAGCAGGGAGAAGAAGTGGAACATTCAGGAGTACGTCAACCGAGTGACGTAAGCAAGAGCAGTCCGCAGAGTTAGTCGTGGGAGTTGGTAGCGGCTGGGACATGAAACAGCGGCGGTAGACGGGTTGACATGAGAGAGAGAGCTGACAAGGTGAGTGATGGTTGGCAGAGTGAGAGAGCTGAGCGAAGGAACGAGAGTTACGGAGCAAAGCGTTGAGAGGTGGCGAATGCGACGGGCGAGTAGAGGGAAGACATGACGGCAAAGCCGCGGAGCCAAAGGGGAACAGGATGTGCAAAACTGTTCTGGTTGAACTGGAGGGAATGAACATCCTCCGTATATACACAGAACAAGACAAAATGAGCAACGGCTCCTTGTGCGCTAGCCGGACGCGGTTGCGGGGTGTCCACTTATTAGGGGATCACTCGGTCCGATAGCCGCTTGCCAGCTAAGGTGCCCACAACGGTTAGTACATCGACAACGGCTAGTGTCAACCGAGGTGGTTCAAGCTAGAGTTGAACCATTATTGAGAATTTCTCTTCCAGCTAGTGAGAGTCCTGTCAGGTTTACAGGAATAACTGTGACACAGTGGCACATGCCAACTTAGTCAAGGCATTGCGTACAATAGCTATACCGAGCCACCAGTATTCTACCTTGTTTGTACCTGCAAGATCATGCCTAGTACATCTGCACTGTGATTGGACACTCTGACCGTGGCTGACTCGTGTTATGATCAATAGAAGTAAAACTCACTCGGATACATTTGTGGTCATGGTCAGTGGCGCATGCCAGCTTTGTCAACGCATTGCGCACAATAGCCACGCCGAGCCAACAGTATTATAGCTTATATGTGCAAGGTCATACCCAGCATATCTGCACTGTGATTGGACACTCTGACCGTGGCTGACTCATGTTATGAGTCATAGCCGTTTAAGGTACTTGGTAAACTTTGTGGTCATGGTCAGTGGCACATGCCAACTTCGTCAAGGCATTGCGCACAATATCTGTGCCAAGCCACCGGTTTTTTACCTTGTTTATACCTACAACGTCATGCCTATTACATCTGAACTGTGATTGGGCACTCTGACTGTGGCTGACTCGTGTTACGATTTGTAGAAGTTGAAGTCACTTGGTAAACTTTGTGGTCATGGTCAGTGGCACATGCCAACTTTGTCATGGCATTGCGCACAAAAGCCGTGCCAAGCCACCGGTTTCTTACCTTTTTTATACCTGCAAGGTCATGCATATCAGATGTGCACTGTGATTGGGCATTCTGACTGTGGTTGACTTGTGTTACAATTCGTAGAATTTCAAATCACTTGGTAAACTTTGTGGTTATGGTCAGTAGCACATACCAACATTGTCAAGGCATTGCGCACAATAGCCATAGCGAGCCACCAGTATTCTATCTTGTTTGAACCTCCAAGAACATGCGTAGTACATCTTCACTATGATTGGACACTCTGATCGTGGCTGACTCGTGATAGAATCAATAGATGTAAAAGTCACTTGGATACAATTGTGGTCATTGTCAGTGGCATATGCCAACTTTGTCAAGGCATCGCACACAATAGCCACACCGAGCCACCAGTAGTCTACCTCGTTTATACCTCTAAGGTCATGCCCAGTATATCTGCACTGTCATTGGACACTGTGCCCGTGGCTGACTCGTGTTATGATTCATACCCATTTAAGGTACTTGGTAAACTTCGTGGTCATGGTCAGTGGCACATGCCAACTTTGTCAAGGCATTGCGCACAATAGCCGTGCCAAGCCACCGGTTTTTTTTACCCTGTTTATACATGCAAAGTCATGCCTAGTACATCTGAACTGTGATTGCGCACTCTGATTGTGGCTGACTTGTGTTGCGATTCATAGAAGTTAAAGTCACTTGGTAAACTTTGTGGTCATGGTCAGTGGCACATGCCAACTTTGTCAAAGCATTGCGCACAATAGCCACACCGAGCCACCAGAATTCTACCTTATTTGCACGTGCAATATCATGCCTACTATATCTGCATTGTGATTGGACACTCTGATCGTGGCTGACTCGTGTCATGATCAATAGAAGTAAAAGTCACTTGGATAAATTTGTGGTCATGGTCAGTGGCACATGCCAACTTTGTCAAGGCATTGCGCACAATAGCCACATGGAGCCACCAATATTCAACCTTGTTTGTACCTGTAAGCTCATGCCTAGTACATCTGCACTGTGATGGGACACTCTGACCGTGGCTGACTCCTGTTATGATGAATAGAAGTAAAAGTCACTTGGATACATTTGTGGTCATGGTCAGTGGCACATGCCAACTTTGTAAAGGCATTGCGCATAATAGCCACGACGAGCCACTAGTATTCTACCTTGTTTGTACCTGCAAGATAATGCCTAGTACATCTGCACCGTGATTGGACACTCTGACAGTGGCTGACTCGTGTTATGATAAATAGAAGTAAAAGTCACTTGGATACATTTGTGGTCATGGTCAGTGGCACATGCCAACTTTCTCAAGGCATTGCGCACAATAGCCACACCAAACCACCGGTATTTTACCTTGTTTGTACCTGTAATGTCATGCCCACTATATCTGCACTATGATTGGACACTCTGACCGTGGCGGACTCGTGTTATGATTCATAGCTGTTAAAGGTACTTGGTAAACTTTGTGGTCATGGTCTGTGGCACATGCCAAATTTTTCAAGGTATTGTGCACAATAGCCGTGCCAAGCCAATGGTTTTTAACTTGTTTATACCTGCAAGGTCATGCATATTAGATGTGCACTGTGATTGGGCGCTCTGACTGTTGCTGAATCTTGTTATGATTTGTAGAAGTTAAAGTCACTTGGTAAACGTTGTGGTCATGGTCAGTGGCACTGCCAACTTTTTCAAGGCAGTGCGCACAATAGCCACACCGAGCCACCAGTATTCCACCTTGTTTGCACCTGCAAGATCATGCCTGGTACATATTCACTGTGATAGGACACTCTGACCATGGCTGACTCGTGTTATGGTCAATAGAAGTAAAAGTCACTTGGATATATTTGTGGTCATGGTCAGTAGCACATGCCAACTTTGTCAAGGCATTACACACAATAGCCACACCGAGCCACCAGTATTCTACCTTGTTTGTACCTGTAAGGTCATGCCCAATATATCTACACTGAAATTGGACACTCTGACCATGGTTGACTTTTGTTATGGTTCATAGCCGTTTAATGTGCCTGGTAAACTTTGTGGTCATAGCAGTGGCACATGCCAACTTTGTCAAGGCATTGTGCACAATAGCCGTGCCAAGCCACCGGTTTTTTACCTTGTTTATACCAGTAAGGTCATGCATATTAGATGTACAATGTGATTGGGCACTCTGATTGTGGCTGACTCGTGTTACGGTTCGTAGAGGTTAAAGTCACTTGGTAAACTTTGTAGTCATGGTCAGTGGCACATGCCAACTTTGTCAAGGCATTGCGCACAATAGCCATACCGAGCCACCAGTATTATACCTTTTTTAGCCTGCAAGATCATGCCTAGTACATCTGCACTGTGATTGGACACTCTGACCGCGGCTGACTCGTGTTATGATCAATAGAAGTAAAAGTCACTTTGATACATTTGTGGTCAAGGTCAGTGGTACATGCCAACTTTGTCAAGGCACTGTGCACAATAGCCGATCTGAGCCACCAGTATTCTACCTTTTTTGTACCTGCACGATCATGCCTAGTACATCTGCACTGTGATTTGATACCCTGACCGTGGCTGACTCGTGTTATGATCAATAGAAGTAAAAGTCACTTTGATACATTTGTGGTCATGGTCAGTGGCACATGCCAAGTTTGTAAAGGCATTGCGCAAAACACCCACACCAAGCCACTAGTATTCTACCTTGTTTGTACCTGCAAGATCATGCTCATTATATCTGCACTGTGATTGGACACTCTGACCGTGGCTGAGTCGTGTTATGATTTATAGCCATTTAATGTACTTGGAAAACTTTGTGGTCATGGTCGGTGGCACAAGGCATTGCGCACAATAGCCGTTCCAAGCCACCGGTTTTTTACCTTGTGTTTACCTGCAAGGTCATTCATATTGGATGTGCGTTGTGATTGGACACTCCGACCGTGGCTGACTCGTGTTATGATCCGTAGACGTTAAAGTCACTTTGTACACATTGTGGTCATGATCAGTGGCACATGCAAACTTTGTCAAGACATTAAGCACAATAGCCACACCGAGCCACCAGTATTCCACCTTGTTTGCACCTGTAAGATCATGCCTAGTTAATCTGCATTGTTATTGGACACTCTGACCGTGACAGACTCGTTTCCTTGTTGTCTTCTTCTGTCTCTTATAAGGAGGATGTTCATTCCCTCCTAGTATAACCAGAACAGTTGTGCACATCATGGTCCCGTTTGGTTCCGTGGTATCGCCGCCAAGTTCTCGCTCTGCTCGCCTCGTGTCTCCGCTCACTTCGCCTACCATTTATCACTTCGCTTTGTCACTCATGACCTTTTGCTCACATTTGGTGCATCACCCGCTTCGCTCCCGTGCTCTCTCACTGCCCTATGTCTACCTTGGAGCTCTGTGTCTCACCCATGTCGAGGCCTTGTGACTAACTTCTGAGGACTGTTCTCGTCTTGCCGCCTTCATCATTCTGCTGGCTCACTCCTCTATGATTCAATGCTTCTGCCTGCTTCTGCTCCTGCCGTCCACTCTCACTACAATCTTCTGACAAAAGTCACTTGGTAAACTTTGTAATCATGGTAAGTGGCACATGCCAACTTTGTCAAGGCATTGCGCATAATAGCCACATCGAGCCACCAGTATTCTACCTTGTTTGCACCTTCAAGATCATGCCTAGTACATATGCACTATGATTGGACACTCTGACCGTGGGTGACGCGTGTTATGATTCATACCGTTTAAGGTACTTGGTAAACAGTCTGGTCATGGTCAGTGGCACATGCCAACGTTGTCAAGGAATTGCGCACAATAGCCGTGCCAAGCCACCGGTTTTTTACCTTCTTCACACCAGCAAGGTCATGTATATTAGATGTGCACTATGATTGGGCACTCTGAATGTGGTTGACTCGTGTTACGATTCGTAGAAGTTAAAGTCACTCGGTAAACTTTGTGGTCATGGTCAGTGGCACATGCCAACTTTGTCAAGGCATTGTGCACAAGAGCCGTGCCAAGGCACCGGTTTTATACCTTGTTTATACCTGCAAGGTCATGCATGTTAGATGTGCACTATGATTGGGCACTCTGACCGTGGCTGGCTTGTGTTACGATTCGTAGAAGTTTAAATCACTTGGTAAACTTTGTGGTCATGGTCAGTGGCACATGCCAATTTGTCAAGGCATTGCGAACAATAGCTACATCGAGCCATCAGTTTTCTACCTTGTTTATGCATATAAGGTCATGCCCAGTATATCTGCACTGTGACTGGACACTCTGACCGTGGCTGACCCGTGTTATAATTCATAGCCGTTGAATGTACTTGGTAAACTTTGTGGTCATGGTCAGTGGCACATGCCAACTTTGTCAAGGCACTGCACACAATAGCCGTGCCAAGCTACCGGTGTTTTACCTTGTTTATACCAGCAAGGTCATGCATATTAGACGTGTACAATGATTGGGAACTATGACCATGGCTGACTTGTCTTACGATTCGTAGAAGTTAAAGTCACTTGGTAAACTTGGTGATCATGGTCAGTGGCACATGCCAAC
>SZWC01002876.1:138302-155431 GCA_023375785.1 Penium margaritaceum
CCCCCCCCCCCCCTCGAGGAGTGGCAGCCACTCCCCATGCTTGGAAAGACCTGCGTCCTTGTCCGTCCAACGACTTTCCTTGTCGAACGTGACGTCGTGACTCTTCACGATCTGCTACCTCCGCGGGTCGAAGAGCCGGTACACCTTGCTCCCACTGTCGTACCAGACGAAGGTGTACCGGTGAGTCCGCGGGTCCAGCTTGCCCCGCCCCTCTCGTGCCTTCACAACAGCGTGTGCAACGCAGCCAAATGTACGGAGGTGAGCCACAGTTAGCTTCCTCACACTCCACACCACTTGTGGCGTCTTCCACATCCTGGACTCCGCATCTTTCAGCGGCTTTGTCGGTGTCAGGTTCATGATGTATGCCGCTGTCCGTGCCTCCTCCTCCGAGTACCTTTACGCGAGGCCGGCATCGCTCAACATAGACCGGAACATGTTTAGGATGGTGCAGTTTGCCCTCTCGGCAATGCCATTCTGCTGCGGAAAATGTGGCGTAGTTTTCTTCCAGGCGATCTTTTGGAAATCATCGACTCCGACAAGAGTTATTCTGACTTCTCAATAACGGTTCAGGTCCGAGACCGAACCACCTTGACCCAATGGCCCTCGGTCAGACTAACCGTTGAGCCCAACATGTCAAGCCATCCCCTAATAACGTGACATCTGCCACCCGCATCCGGCTAGCGGAAAGAAGCCGTTGCTCTGCTTGTTTGTCCTGTCCTGTCCTTTTATGACCGAGGATGTTCATTCCCTTGAGTTAACCATAACAAGTCTGCTCGTCTTGTTCCCCGTTGGTTCTGCGGCTTCATCGCCGTGTCTTCGCTCTGCTCATCCCCCGCACTTTCTGTCTTCGCCAACTCTCAACGCTTCGCTCTGTCACTCTCGCTCCTTCGCTCAGCTCTCATACTCCGCCAGGCGTCGCTCCCCTTGTCAGCACTCTCTCTCACATCAACCTGTCTACCTCAACTACCTCACGTCTCAGCCTCTATCAGCTTCCGCGACTAACTCCTCAGACCGCTCTTGCTTACGCTGACGTACATGTGCATGTTCTGATGCTTCTGCTTGCTTCTGTTGCCGTTGTTATTGTGTGTACATTCTTCTGACATGGTATCAGAGCATCAGGTAACATCACCTGGTACCTTGGAACTGCGTCATCACTCTGCCGCCATCTCTTCTCCAACACTTCTGCTCATATTCATCTATCGCTGGTACTGTCATCCCGCGCCTCTTCGCTTCGTCCGCAGCTGACATCAGCAGCCCCGCCTGACAAGTTCTCCACGCTGAAGAAATGCCTTGTCATCCCAAGGAAGCCCTGCGTTCATTTCCGCGCCCGTAGCCAACTACCAATGACTTGTCGCCCACATCAGCTACAAGCAAATCTCAAGCCGCCATCTGCCGTGAACCACCAAGAAGCTGCCTGCCGCCTGCCATCTGCTGCCCCTCATCACATCTGCCTCCGCAAACATCTCCTCCTCTTTCATCCTACCTTATCAGCCTCATCTGCCCCTCCTCGCCGTCATCCTCAGCCTGCCCTCGTTCATCATCTTGAGCCGCCCTCTCGCATCGCCGACTTGTCTCGTCAAAAGCTACAGACAAAACTGCCGCCGTCAGGATATCGGACACCAATAGTCTTCCTGCTCCATTTCCGAGCCAACTGGGGAACAAGCCTTCACTCTCCTGACATCAGCAGTCCAGTGGATCTGCCCGCTGCCTGACTCCCTCTACCGCAACCAACTTCTTCCAGCAGACAGGACACCGGACACCACCAGTCTTCCTGCTCCCACTTCCGAGCCAACTGGGGAACAAGCCGTCACTCTCATGAACGTTGAAAGAAGTAGTTGTGTTGCTCTGCCTTCCTACCTCATTGCCTCCCATCTCGGCTCTCTCCGCTTGCGTCCCTCCCTGTCTCCTGCCTCCTTTATCAGCATCAGCCTTCGGCCTTCATCTTTGCTCGTCTCCGTTATTCCTCCTCCTCTTCGCTCCAGTTTCATCAACTTCATCAGGCACTCGTTCCTGCCTCATCACTGCTTCACCATCATCAGCATTATCTGCCTTCCATTCATCATCCGCACCAGCATCGCTTTATCATGCACGAGGTTCTGCCCCTGCACCCACTCATCAATCAATCGCTTCCTCCGCTTCCGCATCGTCTTCAGCTCGGCACAAGGATCCGCCCGGTCGCATCGCCCTTTTCCGCGACGACCTGCACCCACGCTGAAACTTCCTTCAAGCACACGCGGCTCGCCCCTGGGCCCACTCCATCATCCATTGATCCTCCGCCATCATCCGCTTCCGCTCCGCTCGGCACAAGGTTCCGCCCGGTCGCATCGCCCATTCCGCAACAACATGCGCCCATGCCAAAAACATCCGTCGCGCACGAGGTTTGCCCCTGCGCCCACTCCATCGTCAATTACTACTCCATCAGCATCATTCTCTGCTTGGCACAAGGATTTGCCCGGTCGCATCACATACTTCGCGACGAACTGCGCCTACGTTGCAATTCCCCAAGCGCACGAGGTTACATCCCTGCGCCCATTCAACTACTCCTCGTCCCTGCTGCTAACTGCTCTCGTGCTGATCTGATCACCACTCTCAGCTTACCCTCTCATTCTTCAGTCGTGATCCGCCGCTTCAACTGCCATTTCCCTTCTCCTCCATCTAGCATGGCATACCCTTGGGATGGCTGCCCCATTCTTGAAGAAGATGGAAGCAACATCTACAGTTGGTCTCATACTGTACTGACCTTGACCAGCACCATCTTTATCAATGAGTACCGTGTTTCCGACTTCATTCTCGGGGCCTACGAGCATCAGCGCACGCCTCAGCATCCTCCACATCTCTACAATGCAACCCTCCTTCTGATATGGGGACATCTCTTCAACCTCGTGGATATGTCATTCCATCACCTACGCATCAATGCAAGGAATGGACCAAAAATCTGGTTCAGCCTGCAGCAGGAAGTATGGAAACGGCGATGGATCACTCTCTCCTGGCGAGAGAATCCCATCATTCCACCTCTGCCCAAGGACCCCAACTCCAGATCCTTCCTCATAATTGATCTCGTACCAGCAGAGGAAGAAGAGGAAGAAGAAGAGGAACCAGTGGAAGAAGGGTCTCCAGTACCTGCCCCTACCTCTGCCGCAGTGGGACAAGGACAAGCTGCCAAAATCATCTACAAGGAAGTAAGCAATATCCGAAAATGGCAAACTCAAATCTACAATCTTCTCTACCCAGAGCTCGTTGGTGGATTTGCAACTACCAATGCCCTCCTTGGAAGATCCAAGTATCTCCGCAAGCGCTGCTCCCCACCTGATATGACTATAAAGTAGGATAGCCTTGACTACGGTCTCCGTGCATGGCTGCGACGCTTAATGACCAGAGACCTACACTACCTGGTGGCAGCTCATCCAAATGATTAGCACGCCATGTGGAAGGGTCTTCTTCAACACTGCAATGGTCAACTCCCATAAGATAAGGAAAAATACTGCCACTCACTCTTGTCGGACTCAGGGGGTCTGTTAGAAATTGTCGACTCCGACAAGAGTTATCATGACTTCTCAATAACGGTTCAGGTCCGAGACTGAACCACATTCACCCAACGGCCCTCAGTCAGACTAACCATTCAGCCCAACATGTCAAGCCATCCCCTAATAACGTGACATCTGTCATCCGCGTCCGGCTAGTGGAAAGAAGCAGTTGCTTTGCTTGTTTGTCCTCTTATGTCCTTTTATGACCAAGGATGTTCATTCCCTCAAGTTCACCATAACAGTTCTGCTCATCCTGTTCCCCTTTGGTTCCCCGGCTTCACCGCCGTGTCTTCGCTCTGCTCATCCCTCGCACTTTCTGTCTTTGCCAACTCTCAACGCTTTGCTCCGTCACTCTCGCTCCTTCGCTCAGCTCTCATACTCCGCCAGGCGTCGCTCCCCTCGTCAGCACTCTCTCTCACATCAACCTGTCTACCTCAACTACCTCGCGTCTCTGCCTCCATCAACTCCCGCGACTAACTCCTCAGACCGCTCTTGCATACGTTGACGTACATGTGCATCTTCCGATGCTTTTACCTGCTTCTGCTGCCGCTGTTCTCGTGTCTGTATTCTTCCGACACAATCCCATTGCTTTTCATCCATGCCGAGCAGCCCTCGTACTCGTCGCCATTGTCACTTTGAAATGCTTTCACCTTAAACTCCGTTTGCCGCCCCACTGCTGCCATGAACTCCTCCATGCATGAAAGCACATCACTCTTCTTCTTGATGTTATAGAGGTACAGTTTGCGGCTGTGGTCGTCGATGAAGGTGACAAAGTAGCGCGCTCCACCAATGGAGGGCTCAAATGGCCCACACACATCTGTGTGCACCACCTCCAACTTCGCCGATGCGCGCATCCCTTTGCCATCAAACGGCTGCCGTGTCACCTTGCCAACCACACACGGCTCGCACACAGCATTATTCGCTGCATCGAGGCTCTTGACCTCAAGACCCCACACCACTTCCTTCTTCACCATGTCCCTCACTCCTGTTGAGGGAGCGATGTGACACAAGCGACGGTGCCANGTCGATGAAGGTGACGAAGTAGCGCGCTCCACCAATGGAGGGCTCAAATGGCCCACACACATCTGTGTGCACCACCTCCAACTTCGCCGATGCGCGCATCCCTTTGCCATCAAACGGCTGCCGTGTCACCTTGCCAACCACACACGGCTCGCACACAGCATTATTCGCTGCATCGAGGCTCTTGACCTCAAGACCCCACACCACTTCCTTCTTCACCATGTCCCTCACTCCTGTTGAGGGAGCGATGTGACACAAGCGACGGTGCCATAGGTCTAGGCCTCTATCATCCTTCTTCGCGAGGTGGGTGACGTCAAACCCCCCTGGCTGCCGAGGATCTTCGCAGAGAGCAGGTACAAGTCGTCCTCTTGCTTTTCTCATGCGATGACCTCACCGTCCCCCTCCTTCCGGATGATGGCCTCCTTCTTCTTGGTGAGCACCTCCAGCCCCTTGTTGGTAAGGCGGCTCACTGACAGCAGATTTGCCCCAAAGTTAAGCATATGGAGCACGTCGTGAATTGTGCTCGTGACAGCCTCCCCGTCCACATCCACCTCGATGCAAACGTTGCCTTCACCGGCAGCTAACTCTGTTTTGCCATTGTCCACCATCATGCGCCGCTCCGAGGCGCCATAGGTGAAAAATGCCGCTCGCTTGCATTGCGTGTGGCGGCTCGATCTGGAGTCAATAACGGTCATCCCCGGATCAGTCAGGTCCGTGGACTGTGGTGCCATCAATGCGTGGTTGTCCTTCTTTCCAGCCCTCCCCGGCTGGTCCGACTTCTTGTTGGGGCAGTTGCGTGCATAGTGGCCTTCTTTGCCACAGACTTAGCACTCCCCCTTCTGGTCACCCTTCTTAGTGCCCTGCTTGGCACCCTTCCCCTTCTTTCCTCCCCCTCCACCTTGAGGACGGGCAGCATAGGCGGAACTCGATGTCGCCCCACTCTCTCTCCCAGCGCGCCTCATCCATTCATTGCGAACGTACTCAGCCACCTTCGGGTGCTTCAGCTCATCAACGGATCAGCCACCAACGACGGTGATCATGGGAATCCAACTGTCCGGCAAAGCCAAAAGGAGGATCATGGCTTGCAGCCGAGGGTCGACCTTCCACCCGGTGGCCAAGCACTCGGCAATAAGGGACTCGATCTGCTGCAGGATCTCCATGATGTCGTCGCCTTCACTAGCTCGGAGGGTGACGAACCTCTTCAAGATGAAGAGCTGGCTAGCAAGGTTGGTAGATGAGTAGATGGTGCAGAGCTTCTTCCAGGCCTTCGCGGCCTTCGTGCATCCTTGAATGATGGAGCGCTGCATCGGAGCAAGCGCATACACCAACAAGGCAAGCGCCTTCTTGTTACGCTTCTTGTACGTGTCCACTTCCTCCCGCGTCGCGGTATCCGGAGGGGCAGTTTCTTCACTCTTGACCAGCTCAAGCAGACCCTTGTCATCAAGGAATACCTCAAACTCCCACCTCCACTGGTGGAAGCCAAGCCTGTCGAACTTAGAGACGCTGATGCTCTCTTGCTCGGTCGGTGCCATGGCACGCAGCGGTAGCGTGCACGTTGTAGATCTATGATCCTTCTTTCCACGTGGGCCCATAACCCTTTGTTGGCACTAGTGGGTGTGGAGGCACCCTCAAGGATGCCTAGCTCTTGCTGATGAATGCTACCAATGTTTGGGGCAGCCAATGGACACCAATGGTGAAGAGTGTGGAGCACGAGGATCACGGATGTGACTGGGCAGAACATGTCGCATTCAGGAGAGCTGAATTGAAGTACGTTTTTGTTTGTTAGCACAGTGAGATTATATCAGATCCTTATAGCCTGTGATCTAAGCTTTCCAGCGCATCCAAGCACACCCAAATCAGAGCAGTAGAGCCCCTGCTACGGCCATCGAAGTAACCCTTGGTGGAGCTGTCCACCTTGCCTTGCACGCTAGGCAACGGGAGGCGCTTCAACGATGACCCGTCAAAGCACCCTTCCTTGCCCAGAAGTCAAGGAGAAGTTCACCCTGGTCAATGAGTATCACATCACAGTCACTTGGATACATTTGTGGTCAATGTCAGTGGTACATGCCAACTTTGTCAAGGCACTGTGCACAATAGCCAATCTGAGCCACCGGTATTCTACCTTTTTTGTACCTGCACGATCATGCCTAGTACATCTGCAGTGTGATTTGATACCCTGACCGTGGCTGACTCGCATTATGATCAATAGAAGTAAAAGTCACTTTGGTACATTTGTGGTCATGGTCAGTGGCACATGCCAAGTTAGAAAAGGCATTGCGCAAGATACCCACACCGAGCCACTAGTATTCTACCTTGTTTGTACCTGCAAGATCATGCTCATTATATCTGCACTGTGATTGGACACTCTGACCGTGGCTGAGTCGTGTTATGATTTATAGCCGTTTAATGTACTTGGAAAACTTTGTGGTCATGGTCGGTGGCACAAGGCATTGCGCACAATAGCCGTGCCAAGCCACCGGTTTTTCACCTTGTGTTTACCTGCAAGGTCATTCATATTGGATGTGCGATGTGATTGGACACTCCGACCGTGGCTGACTCGTGTTATGATCCGTAGACGCTAAAGTCACTTTGTAAACATTGTGGTCATGATCAGTGGCACATGCAAACTTTGTCAAGGCATTACGCACAATAGCCACACCCAGCCACATAACAGTGCACATCTAATATGCATGACGTTGCAGGTATAAACAAGCTACAAAACAGGTGGCTTGGCCCGGCCATTGTGCGCAATGCCTTGACAAAGTTGGCATGTGCCACTGACCATGACCACAACGTTTACCAAGTACCTTAAACGGCTATGAATCATAACACGAGTCAGCCACGGTCAGAGTGTCCAATCACAGTGCACATATACTGCGCATGACCTTACAGGTATAAACAAGGTAAAACACTGGTGGCTCGGTGTGGCTATTGTGCGCAATGCCTTGACAAAGTTGGCATGTGCCACTGACCATGACCACAAATGTGACCAAGTGACTGTTAGTTATATTGACCATAACACGAGTCAGCCACGGTCACAGTGTCCAATCACAGTGCCGATGTACTAGCAATGCTCTTGCAGGTGCAAACAAGGTAGAATACTGGTGGCTCGGTGTGGCTATTGTGCGCAGTGCCTTGACAAAGTTGGCATGTGCCACTGACCATGACAACAAAGTTTACCAAGTGACTTTGACTTCTACGAATCATAACACGAGTCAGCCACGGTCAGAGTGCCCAATCAAAACACACATCTAATATGCATGACCTTGCAAGTACAAAAAAGGTAAAAAACCGGTGGCTTGGTACGGCTATTGTGCGCAATGCCTTGACAAAGTACGCATGTGCCACTGACCATGACCACAAAGTTTACCAAGTACGTTAAACGCCTATGAATCATAACACAAGTCAGCCACAGTCAGAGTGTCCAATCACAGTGCAGATATACAGGGCATGACCTTGCAGGTATAAAACAGGGTATAATACCGGTGGCTCGGTGTGGCTATTGTGCGCAATGCCTTGACAAAGTTGGCATGCGCCACTGACCATGACCACAAATGTATCCAAGTGACTTTTACAAATATTGATCATAACATGAGTCAGCCACGGTCAGAGTGTCCAATCACAGTGCAGATGTACTGAGCATGATCTTACAGGTTCAAACAAGGTAGAATACTGGTGGCTCAGAATGGCTATTGTGCGCAATGTCTCGACAAAGCTGGCATGTGCCACTGACCATGACCACACTGTCTACCAAGTAGCTTAACCGGCTACGAATCATAACACGCGTCACCCACGGTCAGAGTGTCCAATCACTGTGCAGATGTACTATGCATGATCTTTAAGGTGTACACAATGTCAAAAACCGGTGGCTTGGCACGGCTATTGTGCGCAATGCCTTGACAAACTTGGCATGTGCCACTGACCATGACCACAAAGTGTACCATATGACTTTAACTTACAGGTATACACAATGTCAAAAACCGGTGGCTTGGCACGGCTATTGTGCACAATGCCTTGACAATGTTGGCATGTGCCACTGACCATGACCACAAAGTTTACCAAGGGACTTTAACTTCTACAAATCATAACACGAGCCAGCCCTATTCAGAGTGCCCAATCATAGTACACATCTTATATGCATGACCTTGCAGGTATAAAGAAGGTAAAAAAACCGTTGGCTTGGCACGGCTATTGTGTGCAATGCCTTGACAAAGTTGGCATGTGCCACTGACCATGACCACACTGTTTATCAAGTACCCTAAACGGCTACGAATCATAACACGTGTCACCCACGGTCAGAGTGTCTAATCACTGTGCAGATGTACTAGGCATGACCTGGAAGGTGCAGAAAAGATAGAATACAGGTGGCTCGGTGTGGCTACTGCGCGCAATGCCTTGACAAAGTTGGCACGTGCGACTGACCATGATCACAAAGTTTACCAAGTGACTTTAACTTCTACGAATCGTAACACGAGTCGGCCACCGTCAGAGTGCCAATCATAGTACACATGTAATATGCATGACCTTGCTGGTATATACAAGGTAAAAAACCAGAGGCTTGGCATGACTATTGTGCGCAATGCCTTGACAAAGTTGGCATGTGCCACTGACCATGACCACAAAGTTTACCAAGTACATTAAACGGCTATGAATTATAACACGAGTCAGCCACGGTCAGAGTGTTCAATCACAGTGCACATATGCTGGGCATGACCTTACAGGTATAAACAAGGTAGAGTACTGGTGGCTCCGTGTGGCTATTGTGCGCAATGCCTTGACAAACTAGCATGTGCCTCTGACCATGACCAAAAAGTGTACCATGTGACTTTAACTTCTACGAGTCGTAACACACGTCAGCCACTGTCAGAGTGCCCAATCACAGTGCACATCTAATATGCATGACCATACATGTATACACAAGGTAAAAAACCGGTGGCTTGGCACGGCTATTGTGCGCAATGCCTTAACAAAGTTTGCATGTGCCACTGACCATGACCACAAAGTTTACCAAGTGACATGAACTTCTACGAATCGTAACACGAGTCAGCCACATTCAGAGTGCCCAATCACAGTGCACATCTAATATGCATGACCATACATGTATACACAAGGTAAAAAACCGGTGGCTTGGCACGGCTATTGTGCGCAATGCCTTAACAAAGTTTGCATGTGCCACTGACCATGACCACAAAGTTTACCAAGTGACATGAACTTCTACGAATCGTAACACGAGTCAGCCACATTCAGAGTGCCCAATCACAGTGCACATCTAATATGCATGACCTTGCAGGTATAAAGAGGGTACAAAACTGTTGGCTTGGCAAGGCTATTCTGCGCAATGCCTTGACAAAGTTGGCATGTGCGACTGACCATGGCCACACTGTTTACCAAGTACCTTAAACGGCCATGAACCATAACACGCGTCACCCACGGTCAGAGTGTCCAATCACAATGCAGATGTACTAGGCAAGATCTTGAAGGTACAAAAAAGGTCGAATACTGGTGGCTCGGAGTGGCTATTGTGCGCTATGCCTTGACAACGTTGGCATGTGCCACTGACCATGATCACAAAGTTTACCAAGTGACTTTAACTTCTACGAATTGTAACACGAGTCAGCCACCGTCAGAGTGCCCAATCATAGGGCATCGGATCATGGGGGCTGCTCCGTGCTTGGGCTTGCCTCAAAGAGAGGCGTCTTGAAGCTCACGAGTGCTGCGTCTGGCACGTAGTGCGGACCAAGCCGCCCACAGACCGTTGACCTGCAGGTTACGTGACTGACGTTAGTTGCCGGTGGCGGGTCCCAGCCGTTGAGGCTGCTGCGCGCAGAGGGTGACCCCGCTCGGAGCTGGGTATTCCAATAATTCGGGCATTGAGGGTCCAGATGCTTGGAGGGGTATTGTGTACAGCAGTGGTTAGAAGATAAATGCCAGTCAGTATTTGGTGGCAGTGGAGTATTTTCTGACAGCCGTCCGCACTGCCACAATCCCAGACCAGGTTGAAGGGGTGCGCCTCATGCTGCTGGATGCAAACAAAAGATTGGTCATGTGATCCTTGGATGTGGTGCTGACAGCCGCCCGCAAGGAAGCACGGCCCAATGAGAGGGAAGAATGGGGATTGGGCAGAGAGACGAGAGGAGGACGGAGTGCGAGAAAGACGGAAGGTGTTGTGAATCCATGATCCCATGGTGCCATAGCAAGTGGAGGCAGAGGATCACCTTGGCGGGGAGGACAGCTGCGGAAAGAGGGATCCATGATGGTTACAACAAAGAGGGAGACGGAGCAGTGCGTCATAGGCTGGAGAAGGAGGATGACAGAAGAGGCAGAAGAACAGGAAGAACAAAGGGCGAATGGAAGAAGGAAAAAGCATGTGGCAGAGGAGAGGACAGAGGGAGGGATAGACTGTGAATGATGACAGGTGGCGGAGGCAGTGTGTGACAGGGGGCCACAGAATGGCAGTGAGGCAGGATCTGGAGCCGGTGATGATTGTAGTAGGTGTGTCTCCACCGGTGGTTGGAACGAAGGAGCAAAGCCGGGTGGAGTGGCACAGTGAGGAAGAGTAGGAGGTGCAGTAGTCGTGGATATGGCAGAAGTAGCCAAGGCGGCGAAGCATCTAGGTGGAAGCAGGGGAATCGGTGGAATGCGCAGCGGAGGAGATAGGAAGCCAGCGGGAATAGGGCAGTGAGGAAGAGTAGTGCATGGAGGAATGGGAGCAGGAGGAGAGATTCCGAGAGGTGGGGTTAGGAGAGCCAAGCATAAGGACGATGGAGACGGTGAGGAAGGAGTCGAGTCAGGGAGAGGCGATGACGAGGCGGGCAAAGCGGAGACGGAGAGGGAAGGAGGCGCTGGAGGAGGAGCTGGAGGTGCTCGTGGAGCTGGGGGGGGGGTGTTTACGGTACTTGCAGAGCTGGAAGAGGAGCTGGAGGCTCCGGAGAAGGTGGAGGTGCTGGAGGCGAGTAAGAGGGGAGAGGCAGGCGAGCGCTAGGTGGTGAGGAGGGTGGTGCGGTGGAGGCGCCGGAGAAGGGCAGGCAGTCCAGGATGGAAGGTGGAGTACTCTTGAGGGGAGAAGGTGGTCCGGTGGCTCGGCCAGCATAGAAATCATGAAGCCAGCGGAAGTCCTCCTCGGAGAAAAGAGCCATTGTGGTGAGACAGGGTATCAGAGCAGAGGGGGCAGCGGGAGAAGAAAGGCCGCCAGGAAGGGACACAGGCAGCCTCCCGCAAGCGGGCGAAGACGGAGGTGGAGCACAGCTTGGAGAGATAGAACCAGAGAAGGGTGGATGGGGAGGGGAGGGCCAGAGGTCGGAGAATCGTCTATCTTGATACCATGACAGGAAAATGAGGAAAGACGAGCACGGAGTGGAAGCGAAGGTGAGACAATGTCACGAAACGAAGTGGAAGCGGAAGCGAAAGTGATGAAACGATGGAAAGGATTGAGGAACTGAGGCAAAAGAACAAGGAACATAGGTACAATTTATATAGATCCTAGTACTACCCCAGACGCCTAGTGCGTGCACTGTGAAACTTGGTGCAGGGTAGGAGGCGGCTTCTGCCATGGGCCTGCTTCTGCTGCTAGTGTTGCTTGGTGTAGGGCGCAATCTATGACTCCCCACATGCATCGGATTGTGGGGGCTGCTCCGTGCTTGGGCTTTCCTCAAAGAGAGGCAATGTGACACTCATGGGCGCTGCGTTTGGCACGTAGTGCGGACCAAGCCACCCACAGACCGTCGGCCTATCGGTTACGTGACCGTTGTTATTTGACCAGTCCCAGCCGTTTAGTGGTCCGCGCGGGCTGGTCGCCGGCGTGAGAGTGAACCGTTCATCGTGCCTTGGTCGGCTTTGCCGCCCAAGCCATTCAGGCTACTGCACACGGAGCGTGACCCCGCTCAGAGCTGGGTATTCCAATAATTCTGGCATTCCGGGTCCAGATGCTCCGATGGGTATTGTGCACAGCAGGGGGTAGAAGATAAATGCCAGTCGGCATTTCGTGGCAGTGGAGTTTTTTCTGACAAGAGTGTCCAATCAAAGTGCAGATGTACTAAGCATGATCTTGCAGGTGCAAACAGGGTAGAATGCTGGTGGCTCGGTGTGGCTATTGTGCGCAATGCCTTGACAAAGTTGGCATGTGCCACTGACCATGACCACAAAGTTTACGAAGTGACTTTAACTTCTACGAATCATAGCACGAGTCAGCCATGGTCAGAGGGTCCAATAACAGTGCAGATGTACTAGGCATGTTCTTGCAATTACAAACAAGGTAGAATACTGGTGGCTCAGTGTGGCTATTGTGCGTAATGCCTTGACAAAGTTGGCATGTGCCACTGACCATGACCACAAATGTATCCAAGTGACTTATCTTCTATTGATCATAACACAAGTCAGCCACGGTCAGAGTGTCCAATAACAGTGCAGATTTACTAGGCATGATCTTGCAGGTGCAAACAAGGTACAATACTGGTGGCTACTTGTGGCTATTGTACGCAATGCCTTGAGAGAGTTTGCAAGTGCCACTGACCATGACCACAAATGTATCCAAGTGACTTTTACTTCCATTAAACATAATACGAGTCAGCCACAGTTACAGTGACCAATCACAGTGCACATGTACTAGGCATGATCGTGCAGGTACAAGCAAGGTAGAATACTGGTGGCTTGGTGTGTCTATCGTGCGCAATGCCTTGACATAGTTGGCATGTGCCACTGACCATTACCACAAAGTTTACCAAGTGACTTTAACTTTTACGAATCGTAACACAAGTCAGCCACGGTCAGAGTGCCTAATGACAGCGCACATCTAATATGCATGACCTTACAGGTATAAACAAGATAGAGTACTGGTGGCTCGGTCTGGCTATTGTGCGCAATGCCTTGACAAAGTTGGCATGTGCCACTGACCATGACCACAAAGTTTACGAAGTGACTTTAAACGGCTATGAATCACAACACGAGTCAGCCACGGTCAGAGTGTCCAGTCACAGTGCAGATGTACTATGAATGATGTTGCAGGCACAAACAATGTACAATACTGGTGGCTCGGTGTGGCTATTGTGCGCAATGCCTTGACAAAGTTGGCATGTGCCATTGACCATGACCACAACGTTTACCAAATACCTTAAACGGCTATGAATCATAACACCAGTCAGCCACGGTCAGAGTGGCCAATCACAGTGCAGATATACTAGGCATGACCTTGCAGGTATAAACAAGGTATAATACAGGTGGCTCAGTGTGGTTATTGTGCACAATGCCTTGACAAAGGTGGCATGTGCCACTGACCATGACCACAAAGGTTACCAATCGATTTTAACTTCTACGAATCGTAACACGAGTCAGCCACGGTCAGAGTGCCCAATCACAGCTCAGATGTAATAGGCATGATATTTCAGGTATAAAGAAGGCAATTAACCGGTGGCTTGGCACAACTATTGTGCGCAATGCCTTGACAAAGTTGGCATGTGCCACTGACCATGACCACAAAGTTTACAAAGTACCTTAAACGGCTATGAATCATAACACGGGTGAGGTACGGTCAGAGTGTCCAATCACAGTGCATATATACTGGGCATGACCTTGCAGGTATAAACGAGGTAGAATACTAGTGGCTCGGTGTGGCTATTGTGCACAATGCCTTGACAAAGTTGGCATGTGCCACTGACCATGACAACAAATATATCCAAGTGACGTTTACTTCTATTGATCATAACACGAGTCAGCCACGGTAAGAGTTGACAGGAAAGTGAGGCACGCCGAGCACGGAGTGGAAGCGAAGGTTGAGGCAATGTCACGAAGCGAAGAGGAAGCGGAAGCGAAAGCGATGAAACAATGGGAAGGATCGAGGAATTGAGGCAAAAGAACAATGAACCTAGGTAGAAGTTATATAGATCCTAGTACTATGCGAGACTACAGCCTAGTGCGTGCGCTGTGAAGCTCGGTGCAGGGTAGGAGGCGGCTTCCGCCATGGGCATACTTCTACTGCTGGTGTTGCTTGGTGCGAAGCGCGGTCTCTGACTCCCCACATGCATCGGATCGTGAGGGTTCCTCCGTGCTTTGACTTGCCTCAGAGAGAGCTGTCTTGACGCTCACGGGCAATGCGTTTGGCACGTAGTGCGGACCGAGCTGCCCAGAGACCGTTGGCCTATAGGTTACGTGACCAACGTTATTTGGCGGTGGCGGGTCCCAGCCGTTGAGTGTTCCGCACGAGCTGGTCGCCGACTTGAGAGTTAATTGGTCATTGTGGCTCGGTTGGCTTTGCCGCCCGAGCCGTTGAGGCTACTGTACGCGGCGGGTGACCCGCTTGGAGCTGGGTAATCCAATAATTCGGGCATTCGGGATGCAGGTGCTCGGATGGGTATTGTGCACAGCACTGGGTAGAAGATAAATGCCAGTCAGCATTTGGTGGCAGTGGACTGTTTTCTGACAGCCGTCCGCACTGCCACAATCCCAGACCAGGTTGAAGGGGTGCGCCTCATGCTGCTGGATGCACACAAAAGATTGGTCGTGTGATCCTTGATGTGGTGCTGACAGCCGCCCGCAAGGGAGCACGGCCCAATGAGAGGGGAGAATGTGGATTGGACAGAGAGACGAGAGGAGGACGGAGTGCCAGAAAGACGGAAGGTGGTGTGAATCCATGATCCCATGGTGCCATGGCAAGTGGAGGCAGAGGATTACCTTGGCGGGGAGGACAGCTGCGGAAAGAGGGATCCATGATGGTTACAACAAAGAGGGAGGCGGAGCAGTGCGTCATAGGCTGGAGAAGGAGGATGACAGAAGAGGCAGAAGAACAGGGAGAACGAAGGGCGGATGGGAGACGGAAGAAGCATGTGGCAGAGGAGAGGACAGAGGGAGGGATAGACTGTGAATGATGACAGGTGGCGAAGGCGGTGTGTGACAGAGGGCCACAAAATTGCAGTGAGGCAGGATATGGAGCTGATGATGATTGCAGCAGGTGTGTCTCCACCGGTGGATGGAACGAAGGAGCAAAGCCGGGTGGAGTGGCACAGTGAGGAAGAGTAGGAGGTGCAGTAGTCGTGGATATGGCAGAAGTAGCCGAGGCGGCGAAGCAGCTAGGTGGAAGCAGGGGAAGAGGTGGAATGTGCAGCGGAGGAGATAGGAAGCCAGCGGGAATAGGGCAGTGAGGAAGAGTAGTGCATGGAGGAATGGGAGCAGGAGGAGAGATGCCCAGAGATGGGGTTAGGAGAGCCAAGCATAAGGACGATGGAGACGGTGAGGAAGGAGTCGAGTCAGGGAGAGGCGATGACGAGGCGGGCAAAGCGGAGATGGAGAGGGAAGGAGGCGCTGGAGGAGGAGCTGGAGGTGCTCGTGGAGCTGGGGGAGTGGTACGGTACTTGCAGAGCTGGAAGAGGAGATGGAGGCTCCGGAGAAGGTGGAGGTGCTGGAGGCGAGTAGGAGGGGAGAGGCAGGCGAGCGCTATGTGGTGAGGAGGGTGGTGCGGTGGAGGCGCCGGAGAAGGGCAGGCAGTCCAAGACGGAAGGTGGAGTACTCTTGAGGGGGGAAGGTGGTCCGGTGGCTCGGCCAGCATAGAAATCATGAAGCCAGCGGAAGTCCTCCTTGGAGAAAAGAGCCATTGTGGTGAGACATGGTATCAGAACAGAGGGGGCAGCGGGAGAAGAAAGGCCGCCAGGAAGGGACACAGGCAGCCTCCCGCAAGCGGCCAAAGACGGAGGTGGAGCAGAGCTTGGAGAGATAGAACCAGAGAAGGGTGGATGGGGAGGGGAGGGCCAGAGGTCGGAGAATCGTCTAGCTTGATACCATGACAGGAAAATGAGGTAAGCCGAGCACGGAGTGGAAGCGAAGGTGAGGCAATGTCACGAAACGAAGTGGAAGCGCAAGCAAAAGTGATGAAACGATGGAAAGGATTGAGGAACTGAGGCAAAAGAACAAGGAACATAGGTACAATTTATATAGATCCTAGTACTACCCCAGACGCCTAGTGCGTGCACTGTGAAACTCGGTGCAGGGTAGGAGGCGGCTTCTGCCATGGGCCTGCTTCTGCTGCTAGTGGTGCTTGGTGCAATGCGCAGTCTGTGACTCCCCACATGCATCGGATTGTGGGGGCTGCTCCGTGCTTGGGCTTTCCTCAAAGAGAGGCAATGTGACACTCATGGGCGCTGCGTTTGGCACGTAGTGCGGACCGAGCCACCCACAGACCGTCGGCCTGTCGGTTGCGTGACCGACGTTGTTTTACCGGTCCCAGCCGTTTAGTGGTCCGCGCGGGCTGGTCGCCGGCGTGAGAGTTAACCCGTCGTTGTGCCTTGGTCGGCTTTGCCGCCCAAGCCATTCAGGCTACTGCACACAGAGGGTGACCCCGCTCAGAGCTGGGTATTCCAATAATTCTGGCATTCGGGATCCAGATGCTCCGATGAATATTGTGCACAGCAAGGGGTACAAGATAAATGCCAGTCGGCATTTTGTGGCAGTGGAGTATTTTCTGACAAGAGTGTCCAATCAAAGTGCAGATGTACTAAGCATGATCTTGCAGGTGCAAACAGGGTAGAATGCTGGTGGCTCGGTGTGGCTATTGTGCGCAATGCCTTGACAAAGTTGGCATGTGCCACTGACCATGACCACAAA
>SZWC01002876.1:163829-179736 GCA_023375785.1 Penium margaritaceum
GTGTGGCTATTGTGCGCAATGCCTTGACAAAGTTGGCATGTGCCACTGACCATGACCACAAAGTTTACGAAGTGACTTTAACTTCTACGAATCATAGCACGAGTCAGCCATGGTCAGAGGGTCCAATAACAGTGCAGATGTACTAGGCATGTTATTGCAAGTACAAACAAGGTAGAATACTGGTGGCTCAGTGTGGCTATTGTGCGCAATGCCTTGACAAAGTTGGCATGTGCCACTGACCATGACCACAAATGTATCCAAGTGACTTATACTTCTATTGATCATAACACTAGTCAGCCACGGTCAGAGTGTCCAATAACAGTGCAGATTTACTAGGCATGATCTTGCAGGTGCAAACAAGGTACAATACTGGTGGCTACTTGTCGCTATTGTACGCAATGCCTTGACAAAGTTGGCAAGTGCCACTGACAATGACCACAAATGTATCCAAGTGACTTTTACTTCCATTAAACATAATACGAGTCAGCCACAGTTACAGTGACCAATCACAGTGCACATGTACTGGGCATGATCGTGCAGGTACAAACAAGGTAGAATACTGGTGGCTTGGTGTGTCTATCGTGTGCAATGCCTTGACATGGTTGGCATGTGCCACTGACCATTGCCACAAAGTTTACCAAGTGACTTTAACTTTTACAAATTGTAACACAAGTCAGGCACGGTCAGAGTGCCTAATGACAGCGCACATCTAATATGCATGACCTTACAGGTATAAACAAGATAGAGTACTGGTGGCTCGGTCTGGCTATTGTGCACAATGCCTTGAAAAAGTTGGCATGTGCCACTGACCATGACCACAAAGTTTACGAAGTGACTTTATTGGTTATGAATCATAACACGAGTCAGCCACGGTCAGAGTGTCCAGTCACAGTGGAGATGTACTAGGAATGATGTTGCAGGCACAAACAATGTACAATACTGGTGCCTCGGTGTGGCTATTGTGCGCCATGCCTTGACAAAGTTGGCATGTGCCATTGACCATGACCACAACGTTTACCAAATACCTTAAACGGCTATGAATTATAACACCAGTCAGCCACGGTCAGAGTGGCCAATCACAGTGCAGATATACTAGGCATGACCTTGAAGGTATAAACAAGGAAGAATACAGGTGGCTCAGTGTGGTTATTGTGCGCAATGCCTTGACAAAGGTGGCATGTGCCGCTGACCATGACCACAAAGGTTACCAAGCGACTTTAACTTCTACGAATCGTAACACGAGTCAGCCAAGGTCAGAGTGCCCACTCAAAGCTCAGATGTAATAGGCATGAAATTTCAAGTATAAAGAAGGCAATTAACCGGTGGCTTGGCACAGCTATTGTGCGCAATGCCTTGACAAAGTTGGCATGTGCCACTGACCATGACCACAAAGTTTACCAAGCACCTTAAACCGCTATGAATCATAACACGGGTGAGGCACGGTCTGAGAGTTCAATCACAGTGCAGATATACAGGGCATGACCTTGCAGGTATAAACGAGGTAGAATACTGGTGGCTCGGTGTGGCTGTTGTGCACAATGCCTTGACAAAGTTGGCATGTGCCACTGGCCATGACCACAAATACATCCAAGTGACGTTTACTTCTATTGATCATAACACGAGTCAGCCACGGTAAGAGTTGACAGGAAAACGAGGTACGCCGAGCACGGAGTGGAAGCGAAGGTTGAGCCAATGTCACGAAGCGAAGAGGACGCGGGAGCAAAAGCGATGAAACAATGGGAAGGATTGAGGAACTGAGGCAAAAGAGCAATGAACCTAGGTAGAAGTTATATAGATCCTAGTACTACCCTATACTACAGCCTAGTGCGTGCGCTGTGAAGCTCGGTGCAGGGTAGGAGGCGGCTTCTGCCATGGGCATACTTCTACTGCTGGTGTTGCTTGGTGCGAAGCGCGGTCTCTGACTCCCCACATGCATCGGATCGCGAGGGTTCCTCCGTGCTTCGACTTTCCTCAGAGAGAGGCGTCTTGACGCTCACGGGCACTGCGTTTGGCACGTAGTGCGGACCGAGCTGCCCAGAGACCGTTGGCCTATAGGTTACGTGACCGACGTTATTTGGCGGTGGCGGGTCCCAGCCGTTGAGTGTTCCGCACGAGCTGGTCGCCGACTCGAGAGTTAACCGGTCATTGTGGCTTGGTTGGCTTTGCCGCCCGAGCCGTTGAGGCTACTGTACGCGGCGGGTGACCCGCTCGGAGCTGGGTATTCCAAAAATTTGGGCATTCGGGGTCCAGCTGCTCAGAGGGGTATTGTGCACATCAGTGGGTAGAAGATAAATGCCAGTCGGCATTTGGTGGCAGTGGACTATTTTCTGACAGCCGTCCGCACTGCCACAATCCCAGACCAGGTTGAAGGGGTGCACCTCATGCTGCTGGCTGCACACAAAAGTTGGGTCGTGTTATCCTTGAATGTGGTGCTGACAGCCGCTCGCAAGGGAGCACGGCCCATTGAGAGGGAAGAATGGGGATTGGGCAGAGGGACGAGAGGAGGACGGAGCACCAGAAAGACAGAAGGTGGTGTGAACCCATGATCCCATGGTGCCATGGCAAGTGGAGGCAGAGGATCACCTTGGCGGGGAGGACAGCTGCGGAAAGAGGGATCCAGGATGGTTGCAACAAAGAGGGAGATGGAGCAATGCGTCATAGGCTGGAGAAGGAGGATGACAGAAGAGGCAAAAGAACAGGAAGAACGAAGGGTTGATGGGAGAAGGAAGAAGCATGTCGCAGAGGAGAGGACAGAGGGAGGGATAGACAGTGAAGGATGACAGGTGGCGGAGGCAGTGTGTGATAGAGGGCCACAGAATGGCAGTGAGGTAGGATCTGGAACCGGTGATGGTTGCAGCAGGTGTGTCTACACCGGTGTTTGGAACGAAGGAGCGAAGCCGGGTGGAGTGGCACAGTGAGGAATAATAGGCGGCGTAGTAGCTGTGGACATGGAAGAAGTAGTCGAGGCGGCGAAGCAGCTAGGTGGAAGCAGGGGAAGAGGTGGAATGCGCAGCATAGGAGAAAGGAAGCCATGGGGAATAGGGCAGTAAGGAAGAGTAGTGCGTGGAGGAATGGGAGTAGGAGGAGAGATGCCCAGGGATGGGGTGAGGAGAGCCAAGCATAAGGACGATGGAGACGGTGAGAAAGGAGTCGAGTCAGGGAGAGGCGATGACGAGGCCAACATAGTGGAGACAGAGAGGGAGTAGGCGCTGGAGGAGGAGTTGGAGGTGCTGGTGGAGCTGGAGGGGGTGTTGAAGGCACTTGCAGAGCTGAAGGAGGAGCTGGAGGTGCCGGAGAAGGTGGAGGTGCTGGAGGCGAGTAGGAGGGGAGAGGCAGGCGAGTGCTAGGAGGTGATGAGGGTGGTGTTGTGGTGGCGCCGGAGAAGGGCAGGCAGTCCAGGATGGAAGGTGGAGTACTCTCGAGGGGAGGAGGTGGTCTGGTGGCTCGACCAGCATACAAGTCATGAAGCCAGCAAGAAAAGAGCCATTGTGGTGAGACAGGGTATCAGAGCAGAGGGGGCAGCGGTAGAAGAAAGGCCGCCCGAAAGGGACACAGGCAGCCGCCCGCAAGCGGGCAAAGACGGAGGTGGAGCACAACTTGGAGAGATAGAACCAAAGAAGGGTAGATGGGGGAGGGGGAAGAACGCTAGAGGTCGGAGAATCGTCTGGCTTGATACCATGACAGGAAAATGAGGTAAGCTTAGCACGGAGTGGAAGCGAAGGTGAGGCAATGTCACGAAACAAAGTGGAAGCGGAAGCAAAAGTGATGAAACGATGGATAGGATTGAGGAACTAAGGCAAAAGAACAAGGAACCTATGTACAAGTTATATAGATCATAGTACTACCCTAGACGCCTAGTGCGTGCGCTTTGAAACTTGGTGCAAGGTAAGAGGCGGCTTCCGCCATGGGCCTGCTTCTGCTGCTGGTGTTGCTTGGTGTAAGGCGCGGTCTGTGACTCCCCACATGCATCAGATTGTGGGGGCTGCTCCGTGCTTGGACTTGCCTCAGAGAGAGGCGCCGTGACGCTCACGGGCGCTGCGTTTGGCACGTAGTGCGGACCAAGCCGCCCACTGACCGTTGGCCTATCGGTTACGTGACCGACGTTGTTTGACGGGTCCCAGCCGTTGAGTGGTCCGCATGGGCTGGTCGCCGGCGTGAGAGTTAACCGGTCCTTGTGGCTTGGTCGGCTTTGCCCCCCCAAGCCGTTGAGGCTGCTGCACACGGAGGATGACCCCGCTTGGAGCTGGGTAATCCAATAATCTGGGCATTCGGGGTCCAGATGCTGGGAGGGTATTGTGCACAGCAGGGGTAGAAGATAAATGCCACTCGGCATTTTGTGGCAGTGGAGTATTTTCTGACAAGAGTGTTCAATCACAGTGCAGATGTACCAGGCATGATCTTGCAGGTGCAAACAAGGTAGAACGCTGGTGGCCTGGTGTGGCTATTATGCGCAATGCCTTGACAAAGTTGGCATGTTCCACTGACAATGACCACAAAGGCTACCAAGTGACTTTAACTTATACGAACCATAACATGAGTCAGCCACAATCAGAGGGTCCAATAACAGTGCAGGTGTACTACGCATGATCTTGCAAGTGTAAACAAGGTAGAAGACTGGTGGCTCGGTGTGGCTATTGTGCGCAATGCCTTGAAAAGGTTGGCATGTGCCACTGACCATGACCACAAATGTATCCAAGAGACTTTTACTTCTGTTGATCATAACACAAGTCAGCCACGGTCAGAGTGTCCAGTAACAGTGCAGATTTATTAGGCATGATCTTGTAGGTGCAAATAAGGTACAACACTGGTGGCTACGTGTGGCTATCGTGCACAATGCCTTGACAAAGTTGGCATGTGCCACTGACCATTACCACAAGGTTTACCAAGTGACTTCTACAAATCGTAACACGAGTCAGCCACCGTCAGAGTGCCCAATGACAGCGCACATCTAATATGCATGACCTTACTGGTATAAACAAGGTAGAGTGTTGGTGGCTCGGTGTTGCTATTGTGCGTAATTCCTTGACAAAGTTGGCATGTGCCACTGACCATGACCACAGATGTATCCAATTGACTTTTACTTCTATTGATCATAACACAAGTCAGCCACGGTCAGAGTGTCCAATAATAGTGCAGATTTACTAGGCATGATATTGCAGGTGCAAGCAACGTACAATACTGGTGGCTAAGTGTGGCTATTGTGCACAATGCCTTGACAAAGTTGGCATGTGCCACTGGCCATGACCACAAATGTGTCCAAGTGACTTTTACTTCCATTGATCATAATACAAGTCAGCCACAGTCAGAGTGACCAATAACAGTGCAGATGTACTAGGCATGATCTTGCAGGTACAAACAAGGTAGAATACTGGTGGCTCGGTGTGGCTATCACGCGCAATGCCTTAACAAAGTTGGCATGTGCCACTGACCATTACCACAAAGTTTACCAAGTGACTTTAACTTCTACAAATCGTAACACGAGTCAGCCANTTCCATTGATCATAATACAAGTCAGCCACAGTCAGAGTGACCAATAACAGTGCAGATGTAAAAGGCATGATCTTGCAGGTACAAACAAGGTAGAATACTGGTGGCTTGGTGTGTCTATCGTGCGCAATGCCTTGACATGGTTGACATGTGCCACTGACCATTACCACAAAGTTTACCAAGTGACTTTAACTTCTACAAATCGTAACACGAGTCAGCCACGGTCAGAGTGCCCAATGACAGCGCACATCAAATATGCATGACCTAACAGGTACAAACAAGGTAAAGTGCTGGTGGCTCGGTGAGGCTATTATGCGCAATGCCTTGACAAAGTTGGCAGGTGCCACTGACCATTACCACAAAGTTTACGAAGTGACTTTAAACGGCTATGAATCATAACACGAGTCAGCCACGGTCAGAGTGTCCAGTCAAAGTACAGATGTACTAGGCATGATCTTGCAAGCACAAACAAGGTACAATACTGATGGCTCGGTGTGGCTATTGTGCGTAATGCCTTGACGAGGTTGGCATGTGCCACTGACCATGACCACAACGTTTACCAAGTACCTAAAACGGCTATGAGTCATAACACCAGTCAGCCACGGTCAGATTGTTTAATCATAGTGCATTTATTCTAGGCATGACCTTGCAGGTATAAACAAGGTAGAATACTTGTGGCTCAGTGTGGTTATTGTGCGCAATGCATTGACAAAGGTGGCATGTGCCACTGACCATGAACACAAAGTCTACCAAGCGACTTTAACTTCTACGAATCGTAACACGAGTCAGCCACGCTCAGAGTACCCACTCACAACTCAGATGTACTAGGCAGGACGTTGCAGGTATAAACAAGGTAAAAAACCGGTGGCTTGGCACATCTATTGTGCGCAATGCCTTGTCAAAGTTGGCATGTGCCACTGACCATGACCACAAAGTTTACCAAGTACCTTAAACGGCTATGAATCATAACACGAGTAAGGGATGGTCAGAGTGTCCAATCATAGAGCAGATATACTGGGCATGATCTTGCAGGTACAAACAATGTAGAATACTGGTGGCTCGGTGTGGCTATTGTGCGCAATGCCTTGACAAAGTTGGCATGTGCCACTGACCATGACCACAAATGTATCCAAGTGACTTTTACTTCTATTGACCATATCACGAGTCAGCCACGCTGAGAGTGTCTAATCAAAGTGCAGATGTACTCGGCATGACCTTACAGGTATAAACATGGTAGAATACTGGTGGCTCGGTGTGGCTATTGTGTGTAATGCCTTGACAAATTTGGCATGTGCCACTGACCATGACCACAAATATATCCAGGTGACTTTTACTTCTAATGATCATAACACGAGTCAGCCACGGTCAGAGTGTCCAATCACAGTGCAGATGTGCTAGGCATGAGCTTGCAGGTACAAACAAGGAGGAATACTGGTGGCTTGGCACGGCTATTGTGCGCAATGCCTTGAAAACGTTGGCATGTGCCACAGACCATGACCACAAATGTATCCAAGTGATGTTTACTTCTTTTCATCATAGCACGAGTCAGCCACGGTCAGAGTGTCCAATAACAGTGCAGATGTACTAGGTGTGATCTTGCAGGTGCAAACAATGTACAATACTGGTGGTTTCATGTAGCTATTGTGCGCAATGCCTTGACAAAGTTGGCATGTGCCACTGAATATGACCACAAATGTATCCAAGTAACTTTCACTTCTATTGATCATAACACGAGTCAATCACGGTCAGAGTGTCCAATCACAGTGGAGATGTACTAGGCATGATATTGCAGGTGCAAACAAGGTAAAAAACCAGTGGCTTGGAACGACTATTGTGCGAAATGCCTTTACAAAGTTGGCATGTGCCACTGACCATGACCACAAAGTTTGCCAAGTACCTTAAACGGCTATGAATCATAACACGAGTCTACCACGGTCAAAGAGTCCAATCACAGTGCAGATATACAAGGCATGACCTTGGAGGTATAAACACGGTAAGGTTCTGGTGGCTCGGTGTAGCTATTGTGCACAATGCCTGGACAAAGTTGGCATGTGCCACTGACCATGACCTCAAAGTTTACCAAGTACCTTAAATGGCTATGAATCATAACACGAGTCAGCCATGGTCAGAGTGTCTTATCACAGTGCAGATATACTGGTCATGACCTTACAGGTATAAACAAGGTATAATATTGGTGGCTCGGTGTGGCTATTGTGTGCAATGCCTTGACAAAGTTGACGTGTGCCACTGACCATGACCACAAATCTATCCATGTGACTTTTATTTCTATTGATCATAACACCAGTCAGCCACGGTCAGGGTGTCCAATCAAAGTGCAGATATACTAGGCGTGATCTTGCAGGTGCAAACAAGGTAGAATACTGGTGGCTCGGTGTGGCTATTGTGCGCAATGACTTGACAAAGTTGGCATGTGCCACTGACCATGACCACAAAGTTTACCAAGTACCTTAAACGGCTATGAATCATAACACGAGTCAGCCACGGTCAGAGTGTCCAATCACAGTGCAGATGTACTGGGCATGATCTTGCAGGTACAAACAACATAGAATACTGGTGGCTCGGTGTGGCTATTGTGTGCAATGACTTGACAAAGTCGGCATGTGCAACAGACCATGACCACAAAGTTTACCAAGTACCTTAAACGGCTATGAATCATATCACGAGTCAGCCACGGTCAGAGTGTCCAATCACAGTGCAGATATACTAGGAATGACCTTGCAGGTATGAACAAGGAAAAAAGCCGGTGGCTTGGCATGGCTATTGTGCGCAATGCCTTGACAAAGTTGGCTTGTGCCACTGACCATGACCACAACGTTTACCAAGCACCTTCAACGGCTATGAATCATAACACCAGTCAGCCACGGTTAGAGTGTCCAATCATAGTGCAGATGTACTAGGCATGATCTTGCAGGTGCAAACAAGGTAGAATACTGGTGGCTCGGTATGGCTATTGTGAACAATGCCTTGACAAAGTTGGCATGTGCCGCTGACTATGACCACAAAGTTTACAAAGTACCTTAAAGGGCTATGAATCATAACACGAGTTAGCCACGGTAAGAGTGTCCAATCAAAGTGCAGATATAATGGGCATGATCTTGCAGGTACAAACAAGGTAGAATACTGGTGGCTCGGTGTGGCTATTGTGCACAATGCCTTGACAAAGTTGGCATGTGCCACTGACCATCACCACACCGTTTACCAAGCACCTTAAACGGCTATGAGTCATAACACAAGTCAGCCACAGTCAAAGTCCCCAATAACAGTTCAGATGTACTAGGCATGACCTTGCAGATATAAACAAGGTAGAATACTAGTGGCTCGGCGTGGCTATTGTGCGCAATGCCTTGACAAAGTTGGCATGTACCACTGACCATGAGCACAAATGTATCCAAGTGACTTTTACTTCTATTGACCATAACATGAGTCTGCCATGGTTAGAGTGTCCAATCACTGTACAGATGTACTAGGCATGATCTTGCAAGTACAAACACGGAATAATACCGGTGGCTCGGTGTGGCTATTATGCGAAATGCCTTGACAAAGGCGGCATGTGCGACTGACCAAGACCACAACGATTACCAAGTACTTTAAACGGCTATGAATCATAACACAAGTCAGCCACGGTCAGATCGCCTAATCACAGTTCAGATGTACTAGGCATGACCTTGCAGGTCTAACCAAGGTAGAATACTGGTGGCTCAGTGTGGCTATTGTGCGCAATGCATTGACAAAGTTGGCGTGTGCCACTGACCATGACCACAGATGAATCAAAGTGACTTTTACTTCTATTGATCATGACACGAGTCAGCCACGGTCAGAGTGTCCAATCATAGTGCAGATGTACTAGGCATGATCTTGCAGGTACAAACAAGGTAGAATACTGGTGGCTCGGTGCCCCCATTGCGCGTAATGCCTTCACAAATTTGGCATGTGCCACTGACCATGACCACAAATGCATCCAAGTGACTTTTACTTCTATATATCATAACACGAGTCCGCCACGGTCAGAGTGTCCAATCACAGTACACATCTAATATGCATGAAGTTGCAGGTATAAAATAGGTAAAAAACCTGTGGCTTGGCATGACTATCGTGCGCAATTTCTTGACAAAGTTGGCATGTGCCCCTGACCATGACCACAAAGTTTCCCAAGTACCTTAAACGGCTATGAGTCATAACACGAGTCAGCCACGGTCAGAGTGTCTAGTCACAGTGCAGATATACTAAGCATGACCTTACAGGTATAAACAAGGGAGAATACCGATGGCTCAATGTGGCTATTGTGTGCAATGCCTTGACAAAGTGGGCGTGTGCCACTGACCATGACCACAAATGTATCCAAGTGACTTCACTTCTATTGATCATAACACGAGCCAGCCACGGTCAGAGTGTCCAATCACAGTGTATATGTACTAGGCATGATTTTGCAGGTGCAAACAATGTAGAATACTGGTGGCGCGGTGTGGCTTTTGTGCGCAATGCCTTGACAAAGTTGGCACGTGCCACTGACCATGACCACGAATGTACCCAAGTGACTTTTACTTCTATTTATCATGACACGAACCAGCCACGGTCAGAGTGTCCAATCACAGTGCAGATGTACTAGGCATGATCTTTCAGGTACAAACAAGATAGAATACCGGTGGCTTGGTGCGGCTATTGTGCACAATGCCTTGACAAAGTTGGCATGTGCCACTGACCATGACCATAAACGCATCCAAGTGACTTTTACTTCTATTGATCATAACACAACTCAGCCACGGTCAGAGTGTCCAATCATAGTGCAAATATACTGGGCATGGCCTTGCAGGTACAAACAACATAGAATACTGGTGGCTCGGTGTGGCTATTGTGCACAATGCCTTGACAACGTTGGCATGTGCCACTGACCATGACCACAAATGTATCCAAGTGACTCTTACTTCTATTAATCATAACACGAGTCAGCCACAGTCTGAGTGTCCAGTCACAGTGCACATATAATATGCATGACCTTGCAGGTTAAAAAACGGAAAAAAACCGGTGGCTTGGCACGACTTTTGTGCGTAATGCCTTGACAAAGATGGCATGTGCCACTGACAATGACCACAAAGTTTACCAAGTACCTTAAACGGATATGAATCATAACACGAGTCAGCCACGGTCAGAGTGTCTAGTCATAGTGCAGATATACGGGGCATGACCTTACAGGTACAAAAAAGGTAGAATACTGGTGGCTCGGTGTGGCTATTGTGCGCAATGCATTGACAAAGTTGGCGTGTGCCACTGACCATGACCACAGATGTATCCAAGTGACTTTTACTTCTATTGATCATGACACGAGTCAGCCACGGTCTGAGTGTCCAATCATAGTGCAGATGTATTAGGCATGATCTTGCAGGTACAAACAAGGTAGAATACTGGTGGCTCGGTGCGGCCATTGTGCGTGATGCCTTGACAAAGTTGGCATGTGCCACTGAACATGACCACAAATGTATCCAAGTGACTTTTACTTCTATTGATCATAACACAAGACGCCCGCGGGCAGAGTGTCCAATCACAGTGTAGAAATACTGGGCATGACTTTGCAGGTACAAACAAGGTAGAATACTGGTGGCTCGGTGTAGCTATTGTGCGCAATGCCTTGACAAAGTTGGCATGTGCCACTGACCATGACCACAAATGTATCCAAGTGACTTATACTTCTATTAATCATAATACGAGTCCGCCACGGTCAGAGTGTCCAATCACAATGCACATCTAATATGCATGACCTTGAAGGTATAAACAAGGTAAAAAACCGGTGCCTTGGCACGACCATTGTGCGCAATGCCTTGACAAAGTTGGCATGTGCCCCTGACCATGACCACAGAGTTTTTCATGTACCTTAAACGGCTATGAGTCATAACACGAGTCAGCCACGGTCAGAGTGTCTAGTCACAGTGCAAATATACTAAGCATGACCTTACAGGTATAAACAAGGTAGAATACTGATGGCTCAATGTGGCTATTGTGTGCAATGCCTTGACAAAGTTGACATGTGCCACTGACCATGACCACAAATGTATCCAAGTGTCTTTACTTCTATTGATCATAACACGAGTCAGCCACGGTCAGAGTGTCTAGTCACAGTGCAAATATACTAAGCATGACCTTACAGGTATAAACAAGGTAGAATACTGATGGCTCAATGTGGCTATTGTGTGCAATGCCTTGACAAAGTTGACATGTGCCACTGACCATGACCACAAATGTATCCAAGTGTCTTTACTTCTATTGATCATAACACGAGCCAGCCACGGTCAGGGTGTCCAATCACAGTGCATATGTACTAGGCATGATTTCACAGATGCAAACAATGTAGAATACTGGTGGCTCGGTGTGGCTTTTGTGCGCAATGCCTTGACAAAGTTGGCCTGTGCCACTGACCATGACCACGAATGTACCCAAGTGACTTTTACTTCTGTTGATCATGACACGAGTCAGCCACGGTCAGAGTGTCCAATCACAGTGCATATGTACTAGGCATGATCTTACGGGTACAAACAAGGTAGAATAGTGGTGGCTTGGTGCGGCCATTGTGCGTAATGCATTGACAAAGTTGGCATGTGCCACTGACCATGACCACAAATGTATCCAAGTAACTTTTACTTCTATTGATCATAACACGAGTCACCCACGGTAAGAGTGTCCAATCATAGTGTAGAACTACTGGGCATGACCTTGCAGGTACATACAAGGTAGAATACTGGTGGCTCGGTGTGGCTATTGTGCGCAATGCCTTGACGAAGTTGGCATGTGGCACTGACCATGACCACAAATTTATCCAAGTGACTTTAACTTCTATTAATCATAACACGAGTCCGCCACGGCCAGAGTGTCAAATCACAGTGTAAATGTACTAGGTAAGATACTGCTGGTGCAAACAATGTACAACACTGGTGGCTCGGTGTGCCTATTGTGCGCAATGCCTTGACAAAGTTGGCATATGCCACTGACCATGACCACAAATGTATCCAAGTGACGTTTACTTCTATTGATCATAACACGAGTTAGCCACGGTCAGGGTGTCCAATCACAGTGCAGATGTACTAGGCATAATCTTGCAGGTATGAAAATGATAGAATACTGGTAGATCGGTGTGGCTATTGTGCACAATGCCTTGTCAAAGTTGGAATGTGCCACTGACCATGACCACAAAGTTTACCAAGTGACCTTAACGTCTACGGATCGTAACACGAGTCTGCCACGGTCTGAGTGTCCAATCATAGTGCAGATGTACTAGGCATGACCTTGCAGGTATAAACAAGGTAGAATTCTAGTGGCTCGTTGTGGCTATGGTGCGCAATGCCATGACAACGTTGGCATGTGCCACTGACCATGACCACAAAGTTTACCAAGTGACTTTATCTTATACGAATCGTAACACGAGTGAGCCACGGTCAGAGTGTCCAATCACAGTGCACATCCAATATGCATGACCTTGCAGGTATAAACAGGGTTAATACCTTTGTCTTGGCACGGCTTTTGTGCGTAATGCCTTGAAAAAGTTGGCATGTGCCACTGAACATGACCAAAACGTTTACCAAGTGACTTTAACTTATACGAATCATAGCACGAGTCAGCCACGGTCAGAGTGTCCAATCACAATAAAGATGTACTAGGCACAATCTTGCAGGTGTAAACAAGGTAAAAAACCGGTGGATTAGCACGGCTATTGTGTACAATGTTGAAGATTTGCCCCTCTGCATGCCCAAGTGTGGCGCCGGGAGGCGCTGACAAGCCGCCAGATAGGGGAAATTCCTCGTCGACGGATCTGGCGACTCAAGGATTGCTCGGATCCTAAAATGGAGGATTAACATGTGCCACTGACCATGACCACAAAGTTTACCCAGTACCTTAAACGGATCTGTATCATAACACGAGTCAGCCACGGTCAGAGTGTCTAGTCACAGTGCAGATATAGTGGGCATGACCTTATAGGTATAAAGAAGGTAAAATACTGGTAGCTCGGTGTGGCTATTGTGTGCAATGCCTTGACAAAGTTGACATGTGTCGCTGACCATGACCACAAAATTATCCAAGTGACATTTACTTCTATTGATCATGACACGAGTCTGCCACGGTCAGAGTGTCCAATCACAGTGCAGATGTACTAGGCATGATTTTACAGGTACGAACAAGGTAGAATACTGGTGGCTCAATGCGGCTATTGTGCGCAATGCCTTGACAAATTTGGCATGTGCCACTGACCATGACCACAAATGTATCCAAGTGACTTTTACTTCTATTGATCATAACACGAATCAGCCACCGTCAGAGTGTCCAATCACAGTGCACATATACTACGCATGACCTTGCAGCTACAAACAACGTAGAATACTGGTGGCTCGGTGTGGCTATTGTGCGCAATGCCTTGACAACGTTGGCATGTGCCACTGAGCATGACCACAAATGTATCCAAGTGACTTTTACTTCTATTGATCATAACACGAATCAGCCACCGTCAGAGTGTCCAATCACAGTGCACATATACTACGCATGACCTTGCAGCTACAAACAACGTAGAATACTGGTGGCTCGGTGTGGCTATTGTGCGCAATGCCTTGACAACGTTGGCATGTGCCACTGAGCATGACCACAAATGTATCCAAGTGACTTTTACTTCTATTAATCACAACACGAGTCAGCCACGGTATGAGTGTCCTGTCACAGTGCACATCTTATATGCATGACCTTGCAGGTATATAAAAAGGTAAAAAACCGGTGGCTTGGTACGACTAGTGTACGTAATGCCTTGACAAAGCTGGCATGTGCCACTGACCATGACCACAAAGTTGACCACGTACATTAAACGAATATGAATCATAACACGAGTCAGCCACGGACCAGGGACCACGGTCAGAGTGCTTAGTCACAGTGCAAGTATAATGGGCATGAGCTTACAGGTATAAACAAGGTAGAATACTGGTAGCTCGGTGTGGCTATTGTGTGCAATGCCCTGACAAAGATTACGTATGCCACTGACCATGACCACAAATGTATTCAAGTGACTTGTACTTCTATTGATCATAGCACGAGCCAGCCACGGTCAGAGTGTCCAGTCATAGTGCAGATGTACCAGGCATGATCTTGCAGGTGCAAAAAAGGTAGAATACTGGTGGCCAGGTGTGGCTATTGTGCGCAATGCCTTGACAAAGTTGGCATGTGCCACTGACCATGACCACACAGTTTACCAAGTGACCTTAACTTCTACGAATCATAACACGAGTCAGCCACGGTCATAGTACCCAATCACAGTGCACATCTTATATGCATGACCTTGCAGGTATAAACATGGTAGAAACCGGTGGCTTGGGACGGCTATTGTGCGCAATGCCTTGACAAAGTTGGCATGTTCCACTGACGATGACCACAAAGTTTACCAAGTACCTTAAATGGCTATGAATTATAACACGAGTCAGCCATTGTCAGAGTGTCCAATCACAATGCATATGTACTAGGCATGATCTTGCAGGTGCAAACAAGGTGGAATACTGGTGGCTCGGTGTGGCTATCGTGCGCAATGCCTTGACAAAGTTGGCACATGCCACTGACCATGACCAAAAATGTATCCAAGTGACTTTCACTTCTATTGATCATAACACGAGTCAGCCATGGTTGGAGTGTCCAATCACAGAGCAGATGTACCAGGCATGATATTGCAGGTACAAACAAGGTCGAATACATGTACATTGGTGTGGCTATTGTGCGAAATGCCTTGACAAAGTTGAAATGTTCCATTGACCATAACCACAAAGATTACCAAGTGACTTAAACTTCTACAAATCGTAACACGAGTCAGCCACTGCCAGAATGTGCAATCACAGTGCATATGTACTATGCATGACCTTGCAAGTATAAACAAGGTAGAATACTGGTGCCTTGGTATGGCTATTGTAAAAAACCGGTGCCTTGACAAAGTTTGAATGTGCCACTGACCATGACCACAAAGTTTACCAAGTGACCTTAACTTCTACGAATCGTAACACGAGTCAGCCACGGTCAGAGTGCCCAATAGAGTGCAGATATCATATGCATGACCTTGCAGGTATAAACAGGGTAAAAAACCGGTGTCTTGGCACGGCTATTGTGTGCAATGCCTTGACAAAGTTGGCATGTTCCACTGACCATGACCACAAACTTTACCAAGTACCTTAAACGACTATGAATCATAACACGAGTCAGCCACGGTCGAGTGTCCAATCACAGTGCAGATGTACTAGGCATGAGCTTGCAGGTACAAAGAAGGTAGAATACTGGTGGCGCGGTGTGGCTATTGTGCGTAATGCCTTGACAAAGTTGGCATGTGCCACTGACCATGACCACAAAGTTTACCAAGTGACTTTAACTTCTAAGAATCATAACACGAGTCAACCAA